>CADDIJ020000807.1:0-157154 GCA_902809745.2 Tetradesmus lagerheimii
GCACCTGCCTGCGTGTGCTGCGGGTAGCCACCGCCTGCTCTGGGGTTGCATGATGAGAGGTTTCATACTCATCTATCAAGCTCTGCTCAATGTTGCTTGCTGGCTCCCATGAATCATCCTCTGGGCCACAATTGAGCCAACGGACCAAGTACTTGATAATCCAGCGCCGGCCGACTCGCTCACGCCGCTTGTCAAGGAGCTTGTCTACCAGCCACTGGTCGTCATCAGGGTAGACGAGCACGGGTGCTGAGTGTCCTTTGTGGTCGGGGAACTGCGCATCTTCCTTCCATGGCCGGAGTAAGCTGATGTGGAATACAGGGTGAATCTTGAGAGAAGCAGGAAGCTTCAGCTTGTAGGCCACCGGATTGATGACCTTCTCCACCGTGAAGGGGCCAATAAAGCGAGCTGCGAGCTTCTTGCTCATCGTGGATGGTAAATTGAGGTTGATTGTGGACAGCTTCACCTTGTCTCCGACTTGGAACAGGTAGTGTTGTCGCTCCTTGTTGGCTGCGCGCGCTTGGCGCTCATGGGACTCCCGAAGCTTGGCCTTGGCATGCTCAATTGAGTCCGTCATTTCCTGAGCACGCATCTGCGCTGCTGGCACGATCACATCTGCCAAATCAATAGGTGAGGACACATTCTGACCATACGCCAAATAGAAAGGCGTGTAGCCCGTGGAAGGACTGACTGAATCATTGATAGCAAACTCCGCCAAATCTAGGTAATCGTCCCAATCATCCTGGCGAGGTGAAACAAAGTGGCGTAACACCTCTTCCAAGGTGCGGTTCGCACGCTCACTCTGGCCATCAGTCTGCGGGTGAAAAGCTGTAGAAAACCGCAGCTCAATGCCAAGAGCTTTGAACAATGCCTGCCAAAAGTGGCTCAGAAACCGCCGATCCCTGTCAGAGATAATGACACGAGGCAAACCATGGTGCTTATACCATGTACGC
The DNA here is from genome assembly GCA_902809745.2 of Tetradesmus lagerheimii. Taxonomy (NCBI): domain Eukaryota; kingdom Viridiplantae; phylum Chlorophyta; class Chlorophyceae; order Sphaeropleales; family Scenedesmaceae; genus Tetradesmus; species Tetradesmus lagerheimii. The sequence continues at coordinate 951 of CADDIJ020000807.1, forward strand.
ACAAATACGTTGGCGATCGCCTCCGCTCCTGCAGTCTTAGTGGTGGGTGCAAAGTGGACCATCTTTGTCAGGCGATCCACAAAGGTCACCACCGCATCATTCCCCTCCTTGGTAACAGGCAGATCTGTGATCAAATCCATGGTAATCTGCTCCCATTTTGCCGTAGGCACAGGTAAAGGCTGCAGAAGACCAAGAGGTCGCTGCATCACAGGCTTATTGCGCTGACATGAAGGATATGCCACAACATAAGAATAGACAGAACGGCTCATGTGCGGCCACCAAAATCTCCTGGCCACACGTTGCAGGGTCTTGGTGTGGCCAAGATGTCCTGCACTTGGACAGTCATGGCACTCGGCAATAATGCGCTTCCTGAGCTCGGGAATTGCTTGGATAGCCACGCGATCCTGGAAGTACCACAACCCATCATGCATCCACAGACCTGGCATCACGTCATCATAGTAGTGATCCTTCTCATATCCAGCCTGAATCTCCTCTTTCAAGTTGCTAGGCACAGATGCCGTAGCAAGCTCAATTGAGGCGAGATCCGGGCGCCGTGACAGAGGATCTGACAAATTCTTAGCTCCCTCCTTGTAAGCAATCTCCGTACCACTGTGGTACGACTCGATCCACTGACTCCACTTGGCCTGTCGTCGAGAAAGATCATGCTTCTTGTTGAACCAAGTATGATTCAGGTGATCAGAGTTGACCTTGAAGGGAACTCCTTCCAGATAGCAACGCCACTGCTGTAGAGCGTAGTAGATTGCAAGCATCTCCCGATCTCCAGTGGGGTAGTTGCGCTCTGTTGGCGAGAGCTTCCGTGACAGATAAGCCACGGGTTGCAAGCCCTTGCCCTGATTTTGAAGTAGTACCGCTCCAAGCGCAAACTTGGAGGCGTCGGTGTAGACCTCATAAAGCAAGCTCGGATCAGGCGTCACCAGTACAGGTGCGGACACCAATGCCTTCTTGAGCTCGTCGAAGGCCCGACCTTCTACATCATCCCGCCAGTGCCACTTGATGCTCTCCTTGGTGAGCTCCGTCAACGGGTACGCCTTTTGAGCATAGTGCTGAATGAAGCGCCGGTAGTAACCAGTCAAACCGAGAAAACCTCGCACTTCACGCACAGTGCCAGGTGTCGGCCACTCCGTAACCGCTGCCACCTTCTTGGGATCTGGCTTAATGCCGTCGGCACTGACGACATGTCCCAAGAAATCGATTTCGCTGAGCCCAAATGCACATTTGTCAAGCCCCACATAAAGCTGATTCTCCCTCAAAACCGCGAGTACCTTAGCCACGTGCTCCAAATGCTCCTCAGGTGTCTTGGAAAAGATCAAGATGTCATCCAAGTACACCACCACGAACTTATCAAGATATGGCTGCAAAATCTTATTCATCAAATGCTGAAAAGTTGCGGGTGCGTTGGTCAACCCAAAAGGCATAACCTTCCACTCAAAGTGACCATAACGCGTCCGGAACGCGGTTTTTGGCACATCTTGCTCAGCAATGCGGATCTGCCAATAGCCACTCTGAAGATCAAGCTTGCTGAATATCGTCGCCCCATGAAGCTGATCCATCAGCTCGTCAATGCGAGGCAAAGGATAGCGGTTTTTCACCGTTATCTTGTTCAGCGCCCGATAGTCAATGCACATACGAAGCTTACCATTCTTCTTAGGAACAAAAAGAATGGGTGCTCCATACGGCGACTTGGAAGGTTGGATGAACCCCATGTCAATCAGGTCCGTTAGTTGTCGCTTGACCTCCGCCAGCTCCAAAGGGCTCATGTGATAAATACGTAGGTAAGGGGGCTTGGCACCAGGCTCCAGCTCAATCTCATGTTCCACACCTCGGGATGGAGGTACACCTTTTGGCAGTTTGCCAAAGATGGCTGAGTACTTGTGAAGTACCCCCTTCATCCGTTCAACCCACTCGGGATCCCCCGAAGGAAGGGAGAGGTCATCTATCGCACGGATAGTTGGGTCCTCCTCAACCTCCTTGAGGATGGCAAGGTAAGCAATTGCGCCCTTGCGTAACTCCCGCTTGAGTTGAAGTGCAGACAACAAACTGACACCGGGAGTTGTCCTCTCGATGTTAGAGGGTTGCTGCAAGGTGTATGTGACGTCCCTCTTTTCAATGGTGATGGTGTTAGACACCCAGTCGATGGCAGGGTTGTGAGCAGTCAACCAAGGCTTGCCAAGGATGATGTCGTATGGTGCCAGCTGAGTGACGGTAAAAGGCCTCCGGTCCTTGAATTGTCCAATACGGAAACGTAGGTCAGGCACGACCGTCCCCGCATCTTGCAGTGAACCGTTGGCGAGCCTCACTTGACGTCGATGGAGCTTGAGAGTAGGCAATCGGAACTTCATCACCACCCTCGGATCGATGTAGTCCTCACTCGCACCTGAGTCTACTAGCACATCAAGCACCTCGCCGCGGCACTTGGCCTTCAGACGAATGAGCTCATGGCTAGCAGGCTCAAGACCACCTAGCTCCATGGCGGTGCACGAGTCTTCGGCCTCGGGTGCAGTGAGTGTCTCCTGCTCCTGCTTCGCCGGCAACTCCTCCTCCCATGGCCTTGGCTTCACTCCTGTGTTCACGGGCGGATCCCACAGGATGATCACCGGCCATTGAGAAGCTTGCTCCACCCACCTGTCCCCGGATGGGATAGAGAACAAGCCCTCCGTTCCCGCAGGGTACTCGTGAATTACCCTCATCCCCTGCGTCAGCTTCCACCACGGCTTCCTGTCCCACTTGGGCAGGATAAACACGCCGCATGTCGTCTCCGGTGCGGTCTTCTTACAATCCAGGTAGTGCCTCAGATATTGGCCAGCATGCCGGAAAGGCACATTCAGCCATACTGACTCGCCGCTGACATTAGCCTTGCGGAAGTCAGTGAAGCCCTTGTAGAACTTGTCAGCCTGGGCAGTCTCCTCACGTGCGCAGGCGTCCACTGAGAATGGCCCGTAAGCATCGGCATACTTGACCTTCTCCAGGCGGTTGAACAGCCAGTAGGTACAGTCCCGCAGTCGTCCACAACGACGGGTACCCGCTTTTCCCTGGGCTGCACTGGATGCTCCAGGCTCACTAGGCCTTTGTGAGCCTTCTACCTGGCGTGAGTCTCTCACAGGCGCACGGGGCTGAGCCTGCTCAATGCGCACAGTACGACCCACACTACTGCACGCGCCCTTCAGTTTGACCGTGCAGAGGTGTCCCCATCACGCTGCTTGTACGCTTGCAGCTTCTTGCAATCCCGCCGCTTGTGCCCTGGCTTGCCACAGTAGAAGCACTTGAGCGGCTGGTTCCTGGGTTTCTGCGGCTCCATTGCTCCGAGCTCCATGGGTGCCGGTCCGCCCCTTGCAACCGCTCCACGGTTGTTGCTGCCCATGTTGACGAAGCGGCTGTTGCCGTTTCGACCACGCTCCCACACCATCGAGTCTGCCTTAATGGCAAGCTCCACGGCGTCATGCAGTGTGGTTGGCTGCTGCAGCTTGACGTGAATGCGCACCTCCGGCTTCAGACCGCGGATGAAGCGATGAATGCGGTCGTTCTCGTCCATGTGCGGCAGCTCCAGCATGTAGGTGTTGAACTCCTGGGCATAGGCGAACACGCTACGTGTTTGGGTGAGCCGGTCAAGCCTCTCCCGCGCGTCCACCTCTGGGTCAACAGGGGTGAAACGGGCGATAAAGGCCTTCTTGAACTCATCCCAAGAAGCGTAGGGCTGAGCCTTGCCCACCGCCACAGCCTGCTCATGCTGGCGGTACCAGTTGAGGGCTGAGTCCTTGTTGTAGGCCGCTGCCACCGTCACAATGGAAGAACTGCTGAGGTTGGCGCCCTCGGCCGCAAGGTACGTCTCCATCTTGTGGCACCAATTGACAGGGGTAGGCTGCACGCCATTGGTCTCTGGTGGCTTGGGGAGCTTCAGCTTGCTTGTAGGCACAGCACTGGTCTGCTTCTGCAGCATCTGCTGAAGCGCGTGCTGAAGCTGAGCCACCTGCTGCTGTAAGGCCAACATCTCCGGCGACACTCCAGATCCCTCCATGGCTGCTTAGCAAGCGGACTCACAATCAGAGACGCCCTTGGCCTTGGCCTCCTTAGTGATGTGCTCCTTAATTGCCGTGTGAAGAAGAATAGGAATAGGAATAGGAAGTACGCAACAGTGCTTTGCTGGGCTCTGTGCGTAAGTTTATGGGCCAAGGCAGCCGAAGCGACTATCAGCGATCCAGGGCCGTTACTCTCTAAGAGCAACCCCCGGCACGCCCGGTTTTCCGCTAGGATAGTCGGGTCATCTGGGCCCTACCAACCATTTCTCTATGGAATGGTGGCTTATGGCCCGACCCTTTGCCTTACCTTCAGGGGCGCCCGTGGGAGTCAAGCGTGCGTGCACCTCGGTGGATCACGTTAACTACCTTCTACCCCATACGCGCCTTCCTACCGAGCATAGCCCGTACCAGTTTTTAGCGCTTTGCCCCCCATTTCATCGGTTAGCACAGTAGGAATGAGCCTACCGCCACTGGTTCCTAACCGCGAGGGGGCGACACCGGCGGGATTTGAACCCGCACCTCCCAGTCCGAAGACCGGTGCTCTAACCAGTTAAGCTACGGCGCCGTGAAGAAGATTCCGGAGCTTCTCCTGGTGTGCGCGGTGCTCTGCCGCCTGGGCTGCCTGAATGCGCGCACAAACGTCTTCAAAAGGGATTGGCTTGTGCACCTCCTTCTTGAAGCACTGGGGCTTCACGGGCGTGGCTGAGGTTTGGTGAGGATGTTGTTGAGAATCTTCCGGATGCGCGGAGAGTAGGTTGAAGACTTAGGAATTTTCTTGGCTGGATGCTTCTTGATGTTAGTGGAAGGCTTAAGGCAATGATAGTCGGTCTTGGCAGGAAGGTTCCGGATAGGAGTAGAAGTGACGAACTCCACGCCGTTGAGCTCAAAGGTTGTCCGGAACTTGGCGACGCTTGGGTGCGAGGGAGGCTCCAGAAACTTCACCTTGGGTGCAGGCTTCTCCGGATTGTACTTGCCTGGCATATGCCGGAAGCTTGTAGAATCTCCAGGACTCCACGGTGTTCGTAGACAATCTCAGCTACCACTTGTCACGCCTTGTCGGCGGGTCCTTTGGCAACTAAGGTCTTCTATAGCGATTCGACGTAGGCCGTAGTTGTATGGAAGGCTCAGTTAGTTACCAAGGGAAGGCTTCACACAATAGACGAGGCTACGAGGACTTGAGAGGTCTGATGGAAAGACTTCTTGAGTGAATACTTCTTGTTGAGTGAGGAGAGGCCCCCTCTATTTATAGCCTTGGCGAAAACCTACAACGCCTCCTCAACTGCCTACAATTGGAACATTCTGGACCAAGGAAGCTTCTAGACAATCCTAGAACATACTATTTCCGGAAACATCTACATCCTTCCGGAGACTTCTAGAACTTCTGGAACATCTGGAACCTTCTGGAAACATCCAGAACCTTCTAGAACCTTCTAGAAACTTCCGGTTCCTTCAACCTTACAAATAGCCTAACTTAGCATGGTGGTGCCAGGTCAGCAGTCGCATGTCGTCTCTTGCCAGCAGCATGCTCGGTGAGATTGGATGGCAGCAATGCAAGCATTCCATTGGACCAAGCCCATAATATGGACAGCAACCATTGCGCGCCTTGCACGTGCCCACCAACATGAGACAAAACGACGGCACAGTGCTTGCCCTTACCCGAAAACTGCGGCCCCAGCAACACCAACACCACACGACAACAGCACGATCAATGGACTTATCAGGTGCCTACCTGCAAGGATGGCAGCACATGCATGTATAACCCTACGGAACTGTGGCGAGTGAGGCAGATCGATCGCCATGCTGGAACTCCAGGTGATGTTCTGACTTGCTCAACGGCAGTATATTGCAGCTGCAGCAATCCACAGCAGCAGCAGCAGCAGCAATCCACAGCAGCAGCAGCAGCAGCAGCAGCAGCAGCAGCAGATTTTGTCCGTAAGCCAGGGCACACCTACATCCTCGGCAAGGGAAAGTTGTGAGCAGTGCAGCAACCGCTACTGACAGTGCCCAATACTATGCCTCAAGCATGCAGCAATACAGTTGAACATAAATGTGCACCGTGCAGCCTGCAACATGTATTGTACTACCCTTTGTGCAGCAACAGCAGCAGCAGAGCTACGACCCTATAGCTATGAGTCTACCGTAGGCCCCTGATCGTTGTTGCCACCCCTGGTCAAGCGGGCATAACATGCGATGCGCAGTACTTGATCAACTTATCGCAAGGCTTCACAACCTAGATTTGACTGGTCTTCAACATGCAATGCCAAGTCCACACTGCACATGCGCTGCCATGGCTGACTGTGTGTTGCCTGTTTGTTGCTGCTCGCTTGCGCTTCGCAGGTGACGGCTGCCTCGCCATTCCCGCCGACTGCGGTACAACACTCAACAGCACATGCTGCCCTTCCAGGTCTAGCGATGCCAGTGGCAGGGGCCCATTTGCAACCGGCTTTCTCCCGCAGCTGCAGAAGGTTAGGCCGTGTCCAGCCAACTTTACCTGCAAGTTTGACAAAGTCAACGGCCCCAAGTACCCTGGATCTGCATTCCTGTTCAATGGCACTGGCCTCTGCTTGCCCAGTTGACGTTGAAGCCAGGTTGAGCTGTATGCTTCTACTATAAGCTAAGTGAGCTTAGGTGCTACTGTGTGCAGTACAGTGATTGTCTATTGTTGTTGCCGGCCCCAGAGTTGCTGAGTCAACACTTGGCACGGGAGTGAAGGGGAATAGTTACCTGCATGCTGCAGTTCTGAACTGCAGCAGTGTTAAACTTGGATGTCATGGAGCTGTTGGAGCAAGCCCTGCTGAAGTTCAGCTAGATGTGTATGATACGCAAGCGTGCGATCAATCTAGTTGTGGCCAAAAACAGAGCCTCTGGCAGGCTGTACAGACACATGTGCTTTGAGCTGTAGCTACCGTAGCGGTAGTACCGTGTACGGGCCCTAAAGGGCTAAAGTGCAGGGTGGGTGCTGCAAGGCTTTGCAGTCCCAATCACAGCATAGATCGAGGGGCCGCGTTGTGCATCTTGGGGAGCTACTGTTGTAACCACCTTCACTGTCTCCTTGGGCCCTGACCAGCTGAGGTCTGAGCAGAGCTCTGAGCACTCATCGGTCTATCACTTCAGAAAGCGATAGCATAGCTGAGTGTTACTGCTGTAAAGTTGATCCACAGCCTGTTGAAATGCACGGTGCGCGCTTTACTGCATTTGGCCTAGAAATGCACCGCCTACCTATTTTCCAGGCCCGTCCTGCTGATCAAGACACAGCGGATAAAACCATCTAAATTGGAGCTGTGACAGCTGGTCAGCTCTGTAGCTCAGTTTGTTTTCTTGCTAGGCAGCGATGTACACGGTCTCTGACATTAGCAATGCAATGCATGCCATTGCATGGCCATGCCATGATTGGTGACTGCCAGTGGCAGTCATTGCATTGGTGATGGGAGTGCATGTATTGTCATTAGGAAAGGTGTCACGTACGCTATTGTAAGCAGTATCTCACCTAGTCAGTGGCTGTCTGAGTGGTTGCTTGCCACATCCGTGTACTGCCTGCTACAGCAGCGCCACTGTGCTGCGCTGCTAGTGGTAGCAGCAGATGCGGCAGCTGGGGTCACGTAACCGTGCGTGCAGCAGTTTCTTGCCACGCAGATGCTGCTGCCATTGGTGACTGCAAACATGCCAGTAAGCAGGCCTTACATTCACTCTCGTGTCACTCCGCTCAATGACGCTTGGCAGGTGCACCTGCTTTCCAACGTTGTCACTATGCTCGACCTTCGTACGGCCTGCCAAGCATGAAGCCCAGATCAATTGCCCTGATCAGATCATAAAGCATACATGTGGTTGCAGGCAGGCACTGCACTTTTTGCTTTCGAAAACGCAACAACAATCGTCCGACGAGACTGCCCTGCGAACAACATCATGTCGCATCTTACTGTTCACTGTATCGTACGCGTTACTGCACTACTGATATGCTACGCTGTTGCTACAAGTATCCCTTTTGCTGCTGCTTTCACCTGTGGCGCTCCTCTCGCCTCCTGTGGCAAAAACATCCCATCAGGCACCACCTGCCCAAAAGGAGCAGGATGGTGCACAGCAGGTCACTTCTGCGGCTACACAAAAGGCTCCAGCAAAGCTCAGTGCGTGCCGATACCCCAGGACTGCGGGACAGGAGGCAACCCATGAAGCCCCAGCAACGCTGAGGCCACACCAGCGAGACATCTGCCTTGGACCGCAAGCCATTCTGCAAAGATGGCAGCTCATGCACTCACAACCCTCTCACACTGTCTACATGTATGACCCCTGACCCATACGCTGGCGTGGAAGGTGAGGTATTGTTTCATCATACGCGGCATGTCCCTGTACCTTAGTGCAGTACAGCAGCCAGCCTGCTCAAAGGCTTTGCAGCAACAGCAGTATACTACGCAGCAGCAGCGGCAGCAGCAGCAGCAGCAGCAGCAGCTGGGTTCCTGGCAAGCTGAGGCTCCATTTCCAGCCTATCATCTGTTTCTGGTTGATCTTAGCCTGTGAGCACACAGTGACCCGCTGTTTGGAAGAGCATGACATTTGTCTGGAGCCCTGACGTATCCTACACAGCTTGCCTGCACTGCAGCCTGCAGTCTCAAAATGTGGGGTACGGTGTAGAACCGATGTAGTCCCATGTAACCACATGGATCCATGTGGTTGCTCCTGACTACACCGGGTTACGCCGGGCTACATCCGCCCATGTAGTCACGATGTGGCCACAACAGAACTGCACTGCTTGGAGTAGTTATGATGTACTACACCATCAAGCCGGTGCAGCGACACCATACGATGTCTCACACCAGCACGACACCGGGGGCTGTCACAGCCCGCACCCAACAGCAACAGCAGCTGATCGCAGCTGTGACCATTTGTACACATTTAAACTTTGTTCATATGTCGGTCTCATGAGTATCAAGCCTTGATATTGCAGCCTCGGTCCCCTCGTGCCCGTCTGCTGAGTCAACGTGAAGGATCCAGCCGTGCAGCAGCACGCGAACAGCAGCCACGCCTTCGAAAGTAGTTGGTTGATGATTTCTATAGTACTGTAAAGCAGTATAGGAAAAGTCTGTCAATGCAGTGACATGCCTGGTGTAACGGTATCCGTTTGCGGGTACTGGGACGTGCTTTGTGCGCCAACAGCACTGCTATACGCTTACTGCAAGCGATATGTGGCCAAAAATAAGTCTTCTGATGTTGCTGTCAGTGCATCATGCACACTGACTGCGGGAGACACGCCTATCGCCCACCACCTCTCTGCGCGTTGAACAGGCAACGTGAGCAGCCACATGCGTGTCACTCGGGTACCATTCTAGAAATCAAACGAAAAGTCTCAGCCTACATTCACGGGGAATGCTGTGCTTGGGGACTCAACCACATACTTTGACCATGGTGGTTGTAATGGTCACGATATCCTGTGTTTTTGCGAGCTGTCAAAACGGACAGCTGGCTACAAAAGAACACAGAGATAGAAAAGAAAAGAATTAATTGCTGGATGGACTAATTTAGGCAGTGCAAGAGGCTCTGCGTTGTAGGAAGCAGCGGTGCTCCCTGACGTCAGCAGCAGCAGCAATGCTACTGATGACTCAGGGTTGACTCAGCTTTTATGTGCACATCTGCTGACATGGCGACATGTTACGAGTGCACCCAGGTACCGACTGCTCGTCTTCCGATGTAAATTATTTATAAGAGAGCATCCACTAGTGTTTCATCAAGAAAGCATACTCAACAACTGTCAAGCATGCAAAGGTAACAAACAAGCATACAATCCACACTTTGGCGAGTCTTGTCTCGTCTCTCTGGCCCGCGCTAGGTGACTTTGACATAGACGGCCCTGCTTGAGCAGGACACCGGTAAACGGAGTGAGGGGTTTAGGGGTTTAGGGTTCCCATCACTGCTGCAAGTGGTAGCTGAGACTGTCGATCCTGTGCCTTTAGACATGCTTTTGCTGGTTAATGTCGTTTTCCGTGGTGCTCTCCAAGCATCTCAGGTGCACTACGTGGTGTCAGCTTAGCAGCAAGTACTCGCGGCTCGCTGCGACACGCAACAGACTTGCACCTACGAAGCTGTGGTACTGAAACGTTCAAAACCGATGCGCAGATTACTGCTTGATTACGTGCTCGTAAGCATGCTCATACTGGCGAGTGAAAAGCAGTCACATCTGCATGATATGATGATATGATGATCTGCATGATATTACTTTTTGATCATTTCACACGTGTTGACGTCGTTCGTGGAACACACACAGAACAGAAAGCAAGTAATAGTGCAAGATGCGTGAGCAAAGCAGCACGGTGCATTGCACCTCAGTGCAGTAGCGTACAGTACTGCAAGGGGTGCTGGTGCCAAGTATACATGGGCCCAAGTTGTGCCCAGAACTCGGGAGTGTAACCCCGAGTGCCGATTCTGATGGACAAGCATGCTGAGCCGTGCGCATTTGTCATGAGCAGGCCAGCAACTCTAGAACCTGCATGCTGTGCGCAGCCAACGCCAAAGGCAGCATGCACCACAACAGTGTGAGCTTTCCCGTCAACAATACTGCTCCAAGTACCTTCAGTTGTCTTTGTCCCAGCACATTGGCACAGTAAACTACAGTTTTGAAAAGTCAGTCAAGATGGAGCCAGTTACAGTGGAACAGCTGGTTGGGGCGGTTCAGGAGCTGCGAGTAGAGCACGCAGCTACGCAGCAGCAGCTGCAGCAGACACGTGCGCAGCTGCAAGGCTTTGCAGGAGGTGCCAATGCAGCAATTCGCTTTACTGCCCGACTGCCGAAGCCCGAATCTTTCAGCGGGCATACCAAGGGTCCTACTGTACTGAACTGGACTCATCAGATGGAGAACTACTTGCGTGCTTGTGCAGTAGTGCTCGATGGCACTTCTGTCACGTTTGCCGCCGGTTACTTGTCTGACTCGGCGCTGACGTGGTACAGAATGCATCTGCATGATGTGCAGACGGGCACGACAGCGGCATTCAACAGCTGGGAACAGTTCAAGGATGTCAAAGGAGGCGCCCGTCAAGAGGTTCCAGCTGGTGTCGCCAGAACGTACTGCTCGCGACAAGCTGGCAGTGCTGTAGCAGACCAAGTCAGCAAGAGCATATGCTGACTCCTACAATGCCTACATGCTGGATATTCCAAGCATGCACGAGCAGGACAGAATCGCCCGGTTTGACGACAGGTTCATCAGGGGCCTGAAACCAGAGCTGCGCTTGCAGGTCGAGTTGCGTCACCCTGCAACGCTTGCAGAAACTATGGAACTGGCCATCCAGGTGGATGCATTGCTTTGGCAGAACCGCTACTCGCTGCATGACGATAGCGACATGAGTTCGACAGGAAGTATTGTGTCGTATTCTGAGTGGCAGCAGTCAGGTGGCAACGATGGCCCGCAACTCATGCAGCTTGGATCTGCGCAGGCCAGGTCTACGTGGAGGAGCACCCCTGGACAGTACAATGGCAGTAAGGAGCAGCAGCCTAGCGGCGCGTCACTGTCAATGTGCTACAACTGCAAGGAGACTGGGCATGTGAGACGGTTCTGTCCGTTGCGTAAGGCACGGCAGGGAGATGACTGTTCCCAGTCGGCCTGCCCGGCCGAACAGCGGTGAATGACGGGTAGGCACGCTAGTGGCTCAGGGGTCGTGGTGACGTACCTCTGAGGTGGCTGCACCACTAGCGGGCGTCAATGGCGTCAGCACAGCGGCCGCAACTTCTGTTACGCCCACTTGCAGGGACGGTGCTGACACGGATGATTGGCGCAAGGTGGATTTTCCAGACCAGCTGACAGATATGGCCAACAAGGTAGTTGCCTGTGCAATAGCCAGATTGCTACACGCAGGCTCGTGAAAACTGCCGCAACAGTTGCTGGTTCATGCAGGCTCTGCTGCATGAATGAATGTGTGGTTGCACCGGCCGTATAACAGCGCTGGCAAACCCATCTACAGATCTGGTGATACCTGGGCTAGCATCAGGGACCTTAGTGTCCATCATGTCCAACGCCTGCCCAAGTGGGAGGGCTAACCTGGGAGCCCTGTTGTTGCATGACGTGCATACATGGTCGTTATGTACGGTGCAAAGTTCGCCCTGAACTGCACAAGTTGGTGCAGGGGTTTGTGCGAGAAAGTGTTGTTAACGTATGCAAGCAGGCGAGACAAGCCGCCTTGCTATGCATGAGTAGATTTTCATTGAGTTGGTCGTATACAGTCACAGGAGGCGGCGCTCACCGCCGGCGACTGCGACAGGTTGCTACTGTAACGGTCAGCAAAGCAGGTAATGCCAGGTGCATGTTCAATGCTGTGTTGACTAGCAGTTGAAGCAGTTCCAACTCCAAGGAGCCCAATCATGAAAGCTATGGGTCAAGTCACGGCATGCACGACAGCCCACCGCCGTCGGTCACGTCTGGCCTCACCATTACATGTGGTTGCCAGCCGCCATGCGGCGCGGCTTGCTTGGAGTACGGAGGAAGACCCCAGCCGGAGCCAGGACCTAGGCGGAAGGCTAGCTGGAGCGGGGACCTGAGAGGAAGCTAGCTGGAGCGAAGACCTAGGCGGAAGGCTGAGCATCGGGGACGATGCTCCTGGAGAGGGGGAGCATGATGTAATGATCACGATATCCTGTGTTTTTGCGAGCTGTCAAAACGGACAGCTGGCTACAAAAGAACACAGAGATAGAAAAGAAAAGAATTAATTGCTGGATGGACTAATTTAGGCAGTGCAAGAGGCACTGCGTTGTAGGAAGCAGCGGTACTCCCTGACGTCAGCAGCAGCAGCAATGCTACTGATGACTCAGGGTTGACTCAGCTTTTAGGTGCATATCTGCTGACATGGCGACATGTTGCGAGTGCACCCAGGTACCGACTGCTCGTCTTCCGATGTAAATTATTTATAAGAGAGCATCCACTAGTGTTTCATCAAGAAAGCATACTCAACAACTACTGTTGTCAAGCATCCAAAGGTAACAAACAATCACACAATCCACACTTCGGTGTGTCTTGTCTCATTTCTCCGGCCCGCGCTAGGTGACTTTGACATAGACGGCCCTGCTTGAGCAGGACACCGGTAAACGGAGTGAGGGGTTTAGGGGTTTAGGGTTCCCATCACTTCAGTGGTTGAGGAGCAACTCACACGAGGAGGCCCAGGTGAGTGCAGGCTTATACAGGATCAGAGCGCGATGAGTTTATAAGATCAGTTGCTGTGTAGGACGCGCGCAGCAGCAAAGATGCAGTGCGTGGCAGCTGCAGTACATGTGCATGGACAGCATGCACAGCACTGCTGCACTGCTGGTTTGCTGAGCAGCTGCATGAGCAGCACACGCTGTACTTTCAACATGGATACTGTCAGCATGTGCAACAGCCCACATGATCTGTCACAGCTGACAGAGCAACACACACTTGGCTCCATGCTCTGCAACAACTTGTTGAACCAGTGCACTGGCAGTGCTGCGCAGCTACTGCAGGCACCAGCTCGCTGACCTGCAGGTTAGCTAGCATTGCTACATTCGTGAGTGCTTTACATTGCAGTGAGCACTTGAACGGCTGCTGCTGTCTCTGGGTGAATGATCAGCAGTAGATCAACTGCTTATGAGCAGGAGCTCCAACTGCCTGTACGGTACAGTCAGTGATGCAGGTTGTGGATCACCATCATCATCATCAAATTACCAGATCAAGCCATAGCATCAACGCCATCGGCCCCGCGCCCCCCGGGGCAGAAGAAAGAGGGAGCACCGCTCCATTATGTTTGCAACTATTACGCACATCCCAAGCTTTCACAAGATACGCAGCAATGCTCCTAGACACCAGTCGGCAAACCCCCTTGCTACCCCAAACATCATCAGAAACAAAACGCAACAACTTGGTCGATGCATCAGTCAATGACAATACATTGCGCAATTTTCCAGCGCCACCAGCAACTGTCTGTTGCAAAACAGACCGAATCTTATCCAACATAGTATCTCTTTGAGCAGAAGTGGCAGGACAATCAAACATCAGATGTGACAAAGACTCAACATTCTGACCACAAGCAGGACACGCTGTATTAGAATCTGCTCTGCTACCCCATAACGACTGGTACGCTCGCGCACATCATCATCATCATCATCATCATCATCATCATCATCATCATCATCATCATCATCATCATCATCATCATCATCATCATCATCATCATCATCATCATCATCATCATCATCATCATCATCATCATCATCATCATCATCATCATCATCATCATCATCATCATCATCATGGCATATGCATCGGCCGTCGGCTGTGCGCAAGGTGCGCGCTCAAGCCTTTGGGCTTGAGACACACAAATAATTCATTTCGGCACTCATTGTATGCACTCATCCCGTACTTCAGGCTAGCTATATCCAAGCGCACATCATTATACCGTACACATTGTGCCGCAGCTGTCACCTAACGCTTATAAGCGTTAGGCTTGCAGCCGCCACTTCTCCATGATGCGCACATGTGCACACTATGGCACATATATATACCACAGTGTATACTGGCAGCTAGACGTGCATGTTCTGCATGGCACCAGCCACTTCGTCTGCTGCATCATCTGCTGTTTTGGCGTCATCCAACACACCCAGAGTCACAAGCAGCTGCCTCAGATCAGTCACCAGCTGCTGCTGGTTGCTGTCTGTTGCTGCGTACTTGTACCTGGGATCATTATCTGTGTGGTGGGCCCAGTTGCAGTTTTCCTTCACCCTGTAAAACAGGTTTCTGTGCTTCTTGTGCGCCCCGCTGTGATCGCTGTCCCACCACGCTTGCTCTGCAATCTTGCGCACCCAGTCGATCACTGTCTCATAGCGCATGTTGGAGTTGATGGAGAAGTACTGTTTTGCATCCAGACGATGCGGTTTGATGGATGCTTTGATGCTCATGAGCTGCTGGATGAGCTGCCCTTTCTTGCCCTTAGATAGCTTGATGCTCCACGTCATGGCTGCTTTCCTGCAAGGCGCAAGGCAGGAAAAAAGTGCTGGGTTCCCTGGTTTTACGCGAGACAGGACAGACAGACAGTGCCGACAGACAGGCAGAAAGACAGTCTGTGATACTCACAGGCAAACCAACTTGTGATACTCACAGGCAAACCAACTTGCTGACAAAATGCTGTTCATCATCAGCAGCCTAACTTAGCTACAGTGTAGCTGGGCATGCATGTGAGCATGCTGAGCAGCGCCCCCGAAGCATTACAGCAGATACAGCTGCGACTGCAGTGCGATAGGCTGGTAAGGTCATATTCCTTGCACACCTGCTGTGTGCTTGACAGGGAACCTCTCAATGCTGGCTGGGCACACTTGATAAAGCTAAGCCATGGTGCCACAGCAAACCAGGTGCAGACAGTTGCTGCTTGAGCTTGCTGCTGGCTGAATATCCTTGCCTCGAGGCAAAAAGACAAAATTCAAGCAATCAAACAAGTCTGTTTCGACAAAACTGAGCGCCTCGCTGTGCTCTGCCTTCGCTGGGGTTTGCCGCGCTGTGAGCAGGCTGAGTCGATACTGGGCTTTGAGGGGCGTGCGCCTCGTGCAATACGAGATATTGAAAATTCATCAAGTGGAGACACACGCGCACTGGTCCAACGAAAGCATGCATCGTAACAGAACACGTCACTAACACGTTCAAGTTACCCGCCTATGCCGGGCATTGCCCAGTTCTCATCATGGCGGCCAGCAGGCACATCCTGTGTTTCAGTGAAAACGGTTGCAGTCTTCGCGTTTGCAAACATAAAGCAGCAGGCGCAGGACAGCACAGCAAGTAGTGACAGGTTTTACATACCATGCGCACCAACCGAACGACCCGCTATCAGCATCCATTGCATGGCTGTGCGGGGCAGCAGCACCAACACTAATAGCCATGTCATAATGGGCCACCCGCTCGGCACCAGGCCCTGAATCCAACAAAAACAAAACTGCATGGGCTGCATGCTGCTGCGGCACCATCCGGCCTGCACGCAGCTGCTTGCCAGATCATTCAACATCACTATCAGCCATCAGGTCATGCCACCTACTGCACGTCATTACTGGCCCACGAAAACCAACAAGATGCCACCAACCAGCAAAGCACTGGCCTGCTGCCAAAGAATAGCCCGACAAAAGAACTCAGCGATGTCATTGATTGCAACAGCAGTATTGGCTGCAGATTGGCGACCAACACACCATCCAGTGTGGCTGCACCACCTGATCATTTCCCTAACCATATTGTTTCAGCGCTAGACACCAATTGGTGCTTGCAAGCATGACCTGCAGCAGCAGCTTCTCGCTGCTTCTTCCCCCACAGTAACGAAAGAATGCAATCCAGCAACTTGCTGATCGAAACATCTCAGTTGCGTGCTACAGAGTGCCCCAGCACCCGCGTGGGCGCCCGTGCTGCCTGCGCCGCTGCATTGGCGTCCCTGCCTGGCGTCCCGTTTGCAGCTACGTAGTCTTGCAGTGCCGGCGCGACCACCATATCATCCACCACATGCCACACTGTGCTGACTAGGCCGCTTGCCAGCTTGGCAGCAGCCTAGTTTGCAGTGGGCGGCACGTGATGACGTCATTGATGCAGGGCAGGACAACAGCAGCAGCAGCATGTTGAGTAGCGCTCTAGTCAAGTCTACAAGCATGCAAATTGTACAGCCGTCACCACACGCACTCAATGCCACTAACAGCCAGACCATATAACAGCCCCTCACACAGCTTACAGGCATCAGCTGCTGCTGCTGACACGGCCATCTGCACAGCTGCTCCCACAGCACAGGGCAATACAGCAGCAACCTGAATCTGCAGCTTGCGCATACACCCCGCACAATTGTCCACCTGTCCACACACCTGTGCAGCAGCATGTCCCCGAGATCCACACACCTGTGCAGCAGCATGTCCCCGAGATCGCCGCTCCAGCGGCTCCCGCAGCAGTGTGCCGACAGCTACAGCCAGTCCATCAGCGCCTGCCACCCGCCACACAGCAGGCCCATGTGGCGCATACGGCAGGTGTGTGGCTGGCAGGATGTACTCCCCACGGTAGCGCAGGTACGAGGTGCCTGGCACAGCAGCACCTGTGAGACAGCAGCACAGGCAGGGCATGCCATGGTATGAGGTGTTTTGCAATATGCAGCCGCATGCTGCTGCAGGTATGAGGTGTCTGGCACAGCAGCACCTGTGAGACACAGCAGCACAGGCAGGGTATACTTCTTAATGTCAACGGCTTGACAGATAGTATTGAGGTCCTTTGCGATCTGCAGCCATGGGAAGGAGGCACCTGGCACAGCAGCACCTGAGACACAGCAACACGAAAAGGCGCCACGTGGATGGATGAAACGGCTTGACAATTTATACGAGCTTGTATGCGATATGCAGCCGCATGCTGCTGCAGGTACGAGGTGCCTGGCACAGCAGCACCTGTGAGGCACAGCAGCACCTGTGAGGCACAGCAGCACAGGCAGGGCACGCCATGTGGACAGATGACAACGGCTTGACAAATGGTATGAGCTTCTATGCGGTCTGCAGCCGCATGCTATCGCAGGAAAAGAGGCGCCTGGCACAGCAGCACCTGCGAGACACAGCAGCACGGGCAGGGCACACCATGTGATGTCAATGGCTTGACAAATGATATACAGTTCTGTGCGGTACGCAGCCCAATGCTGCTGTAGGAAGGAGCCGTCTGGCACAGCAGCACCTGCGAGACGCAGCAACACAAGCAGGGCACGCCATGTGATGTCAACGGCCCGACACAAGGTGTGGGGTTCTATGCGATCTGCAGACGCATGCTGCTGCAGGAAGGAGGTGCCTGGCACAGCAGCACCTGTGAGACACAGCGGCACGGGCAGGGCACGCCATCATCATCATCATCATGTTACCCATTAAGCCATAGCATCAACGCCATCGGGCACGCCATGTGATGTCAACGGCTTGACAAATGATATGAGGTGCTATGCGGTATGCAGCACCATGCTGCCGCAGGAAAAGATGCGCCTGGCACAGCAGCACCTGTGAGACACAGCAGCACGCCACGTAGTGTGTGACAATGGCTTGACAAAGTGGGTGAGGTTCCATGCGATCAGCAGCCGCATGCTGCTGCAGGTACGACGTGCCTGGCACAGCAGCACCTGTGAGACACAGCAGCACGAGCAGGGCAAGCCACGTAGTGTGTGACAATGGCTTGACAAAGTGGGTGAGGTTCCATGCGATCAGCAGCCGCATGCTGCTGCAGGTACGACGTGCCTGGCACAGCAGCACCTGTGAGACACAGCAGCACGAGCAGGGCAAGCCACGTAGTGTGTGACAATGGCTTGACAAAGTGGGTGAGGTTCCATGCGATCAGCAGCCGCATGCTGCTGCAGGTACGACGTGCCTGGCACAGCAGCACCTGTGAGACACAGCAGCACGAGCAGGGCAAGCCACGTAGTGTGTGACAATTGCTTGACAAAGTGGGTGAGGTTCTATGCGATCAGCAGCCGCATGCTGCTGCAGGTACGAGGTGCCTGGCACAGCAGCACCTGTGAGACACAGCAGCGCGGGCGGGGCATGCCCTGTGATGTCAACAGCGTGACAAACAGTATGAGGATCTATGCGGTACGCAGCCGCATGCTGCTGCAGGTACGAGGTGCCTGGCACAGCAGCACCTGTGAGACACAGCAGCACCGGCAGGGCAAGCCACGTTGATAGGTGACAACGGCTTGACATAGTGAATGAGGACCTATGCGATTAGCCGCTGCATGCTTTCACAGGAAGAGAGGTGCCCGGCACAGCAGCACCTGAGCGTGCCAGCAACAGCAACAGCAGAGGCAGCAGCAACGCTCGACATATTATGACAGCTGCATGCACGCAAGCGTGTGCAAGCGCCTTGCTGGCAAAGCTTCGCTGCTGCAATGAACATGCCCGACAACGAGACGAATTCGGCATAGTACGCAGAGTCGGTCCAAAACATGAGCAACACTAAGTCAGCTTTGCAATTGTACGCGGAGTCAGTCAGTCTGTCGGTCCGCACCTGGCTCGCCGCCACTTGCTGCTGCACTGCCCTCTCGCAACACTGCTGCCCTGTCCGCATCAAACCCATGTGGCGTCTGCGCCTCGCTGCAGCAGCGAGACGGCGTGTGGTACCCTCCCGGTGTATTCACCCCACTCAGCCGGCCCCAGCCAGCACCATCTGCGCTGTGCTGCCTATCTTCCCTGCTCAAGCCACCGTCTAGTGATGATAATGTGGAGTAGCCAGACATCTGGGAGTAGCCAGACATGTGCGAGTGGCCTCTGCTGCCCCGGCGCGCGAGCCGTGCAGCTGCTGCAGCGGCGGCTGTCGGTGGGTTCAGCAGTGAGTGCTGCTGCTGCTGCTGGTGGCTGCTGTGCTGCTGCTGCTGTTGCTGCTGCTGGCCTGGCCAGGGCTGGTTGAACATTGGGGTGGCTGCTAGGCTTGTAGCCGTGGAGGTCGGGCTGAAGCCTGCGGGACAAACAGGTAGCAATCAACAGGTAGCAATCAACAGGTAGCAATCAACATGACATGACATTCAGCACACGACCGTCCATGTTCATTTTTGAATGCACGCGCCTGCAACTGCAAGCACACTGTACGTACTCACAACGGCAAGGTCAAAGTGAAGGTGAAAACTTTAGCTACTGAGAGGTCTAGCAAAACACAAAACACAAGCAAGACAGTGCACAGGTGATGTCCTGATTTGAAAACGCCCCGATCGTCTCATGTGCACACGCCCACCTGACGTGCTGCTGGGCGTGACTCCACCAAACTCAGGCAGGCTGTTGCTGCTGCCAGCAGCATCAAAGTAGTAGCCAGCAGCAGCATACGCGTGCCCCATCCAGCTGCCTCCGCGGCCACCATCGCCGCTCGGCCCCGCTGTCGTCGCCCTGCTGCTGCTGCCGCTGCCGCCAGCTGCTGAGTGCTGCATTGCAGCAGCTGCTGCTGACGAGGACTGCGCTGCAGCAGATCCAGGCTGCTGGTAGTGGCTGCTGCTGCTTGCTGCGCTGCCAGGCTGCTGGCTGGTGTTGTAGTATCCCCGTTCACCATCTTCTGCACTAATGGATCGCTGCGGCAGGTTCAGCCGCATCTGCGGCACTGGAGCTGCTGCTACATCCATATAGTGAGCCGATCTAGAGGGGTCACCCAACCTGCTGGTGACTGCTGCGCTACTGCTTGCAATTGCATTGGCTGCAGTAGCTGAGCGTGCAGGAGGTCCGGGAGAGAGCGTGCTGCCAGTGCTGCTGCTGCTGGCGCCGGCAGCAACAGCAGCTTCTGCTACAGCTGCTGTGAAAGCACTCAGGCTGCTGTCGCTGCTCACAGCAGGCGTAATCTCACTGCTGCTGCTTGCTGAGTTGGCTGACAGGACAGCAGTACCGACAGCCGAACCATGCTGGGCAACTGCAGTGCCTGCGTGGCCGAGCGAAGCTGGGCTGTCTGCACTGCCTGCATTGTCCATGCAACTGCTGCCATTGCAATGACCGTAGCCATTGCACACCTGCTGCTGCTGCTGCTTTTGCTGGCCCCATTCCTCCCAGCCTACGCTGCCCTTGTTCCCTATGCTGCCTTCAACCAGAGGCAGTTGTGCTGCTGCAGCACCACCAGCCGCAGCTGCAGCAGCAGCACGGCTTGCAGCAGGGTACAGATCCACCGCCTGCTGACCAGCAGCAGCTGCTACGGCCGCATTGCCGTCAGCTGCAGCATCCCAGCTACCGCTGCCAGCAGCACCCGCTGCTGCTGCTGCAGCCATGCTGCTAGCGCAGCTCTCATCACAGCGCACAAGCTCGCAGATGGTTGGACTCCTGCCCATCTGCCTCGCTCCCTCTCCGCTGCCTCCATTGCTGCTCCCAGCCTGCTCCATATCAGGATGAACCGCTGCACGCTCTGCTGCTGCTTCTGCTGCTTCTGCTGCTGCTGCTTCTGCTGATGCTGCATAATCAGGAGGGAAGTTGTGAGCCTCCATGCTGCTCCCGGCTGCCGCGTCATCTGCTGCACCTGCTGCTGCCTCAAAAATTAGCCCTGCATCTGCATTGTTAGAACTCATAGGCTCACCACCAGTGCTGCCACCTCGCCAACCCCCGCCCCGCCTGTGGCTGCTGCTGCCAGCTCCGCCGCAGCTCCTGCTCATGCCTCTGCCAGCGGTACTGCTGCCCGCACTGCTTCCTACAAGGCTCGCGCGCGGCGAGCAGTAGTCTGGAGGTGCCGGGTTGCTGGGCCGGTAGCTGCAGCGCTGCATGAGCTCCGCTGCTGCTGCCTCCTCTGCTGCTGCCTTTACTTCGTAATGCAACGATGCACCCACAGAGCTCAAAGGCAGGAAGAAGCTGCCTCCGCTGCTCATGTTGGACTCATTGTCTGCCAAACCCTGCTGCTGCTGCTGCTCTTCAGTCGCTAGTTCCCCAAGTATAGATGCAGGTGCCAGCAGGCCTGGCAGCTCCTCTGGTGACCCAGTCGAGGCAGATGCTGCTGCCAGTGCTGCTGCTGCAGCGGCTCCTTGAGGCGTTTCAGGCCTGGAGTCCAGCTGCACATCACATTGCTGCTGCTGCTGCTCAAGCGGCTGCCCGTGCTGCTGCTGCTGCTGGCAGCAGCAGCCACAGTACTGGCAGCCAGCAGCTGCTGCTACTGCTGCCTTGTCAGTGCTTGCAGCTGCTTCTTCCCCAGCTTCTGCCTGCACCCCTGCTGCTGCTGCTGCCTCAGCTGCAGCTGCACCATCAGCAGTGCTCCTGCCGCTGTCTGCGCCGCCACCGCTACCCCATGAGCAGCGGCACATGCTACTTAGCTGCTGCCCTGCAGCCCCTAGCTGCATGCTCGGCGGATCACCCGCCTCCACCTGATATGGGCTCAGCGGAGATCGACCACCGAAGGTCTGCGCTGAGTCATCCGGGGTAGGGTATGGAGTGCTCGGCGTCATAGGGCAGTGCGGCGAGCAAGGTCCGGTCAAGCATCCCTGATGCAGCACTCCATGCACCATGTGATGCTGGCTGGACTGCTGCTGCTGCTGCTGCTGCTGCGTCTGCTGTTGCTGCTGCTGGTGTGTGTACAGCCCGCTGCCGTGCATGCTGCTGTTGGTGCTGCTAGAAGCACCTGCCATGGCTTGCCTGCGCGAGAGCTGCTGCTGCCGTTGCTGCTGCTGCCGTAGCATCAACTGCCGGTGCTGCTGGCTACTGCTGCTGCCTTCGTGCTGCAGCTGCTGCGGACTCTGACCAGCAGATGCTCCTGCTCCACCGCCCATGACTCTGCTGAAGTAGCCGTCTAGCTGCTGCTGCATCTGCTGCTCTGATGTCGCACTGCCACCGCTGCTGCTGGCAGGGGTCACCTCGCCAGTACCCCAGAAGGGTGTGCTGCTAGCAGCTGATGGAGGGGGGGCACCTGTGATGCAATATACAGCACAAAACAGCAAATCGTGAGATGTCACCTGCTGTCAGCTCCTCACACACAAGAGATCACCTGACCAACAATGTGCAGCACACCATAGATGCTGACCAATCCGCGCACATACATGCTGTCGTGACGAACCTCAACCCACAAGAAGCCACCGCAAACCTGCGCACGCGCGCTTACATACACGCCGGCATACATGTCACAAGTCCCCCCACGCACATCGTCACTACTCCCAGCAGCCCCGGCTGCACACCACTCACCTGGCTGCAAGTGCTCCCCATACATGTGGCCGCTGTGCTCAGGCAAGCTCAAACTCGGCCCATCCAGCAGCACTGCCTGCTCCTCTCCAAGTACACTGAGCACACCACCACCAACCCCAGTACTATTGTTGCTGTCCCACATGTGGTCGCCTAGTGTAGCAGCGTACGTCGCCCACGCATGCGCGTGCCGACCACTGCTGCTGCCTGCAGGTGCGCCTGCTGCAGCGGCTGCAGATGCTGCTGCTCTGCTTGACTCTGCTGCCTGCCTTGCGTTGCTTCTGCTTGCTGAGCTGCTAGCTGCGTTGATCCCAGCTGTACCTGCTGCTGCTTCATTGGCATTCCTGCTGCTGCCGCTGCCTGCGTTGTTGCTGCTACTGCTGCCGGCACCATCCAACCCCAACGAGAGCTGCTGCTGTTGCAACCTGCTACTGCCATCTGCTGCTGCGCCATCCTGGCTGTAAGCCACAGCAGCAGGCGCGGTAGACGGCCGGCTGCCTTGCTGCTGCAAGTGAGCTAGCATGCGGTCACCACCACCTTCTCTGAGCAGCTGCTGCTGTTGGTGAGGCTCTAGCACCCCCCGCCAATGGCTACCATCCCTAGGTGAGGGCTCCTCATTGTGATCAAGTACGCTACCAGGCGCTGCAATGGCTGCTGCTGCAGGCTCTGCTGCTGCTGTTGTGCCGCCTCCGCTGTTGGCCTGATGGAAGGCGAAAGGGTCCTCTAGCGGGCCGCTGCTGTTGACTGCAGCTGATGCCTCCTCGGCTGCCATAATCTGTGCGACACACAGGAACAGGACTGGGAGTCAGTAGAGCGCAAGCGCAGCAGGATCAGGACACATGGCACACCACAACTCCTACAGTTGCTATGTGCGCAACTGAAGCATTCAACCCAAAGTTGGAATGTTGTAACTTGCTGAATCTCACATGCCAAAGAGTGCCACACAAAGTGAACAAGCATGGCAGGAGCCCATCTGATACCAAGGACTCACCGTTGCCTGATTGAGCTCATGTGGCATTGTGTTGAAGTGCACAGCATGCACATAATCAACCATGGTGTGAAGTGACCAGCATGCAAGTGCAGCAATGCAGCAGACACGCGTCTCAAAACATAGTGCAGCAGAACAAACACCATCAGCTGATCCGAATTGCAGAATCCCCGTTACTGCTCACCGCTGCCTGGTTGAGCTCGTCAGCCATCGTGTTGAAGTGCCCAGCATGCTCCCCAACCAGCACAGCGCAGCCTGCCACAGCCGCCTCTGCCAAGTTGTGCCCACCGCAGCCCTCCAGCAAACTATTGCCCACAAACGCCACCTCAGACACGCTGTACATAAGCGGCAGCTCGCTCGGCACATCGACAAGCAGCACGTCAACGCCTTTCAGCAGCGCTGCTGCTGCCTCTGCTGTGCACGCGGCACCAGCCTCTGCTGCTGCATCTGCTTCTGGTGAGCTGCTGCCGAGCCTGCTGGCACCCATGCGAGCATCCAACCTGCCTAACAGGCCGCTGCTGCTGCTGGTGCTGCTGCTGCTCGGCTTCTGCGTGGTTCCTGCTGCTGGTGCTGCTGCTGGCGCTGGTGTTGCTGGCGCAATGATGTCTACCACTTGCGACCACAACAGCACCTTGAGGGACAGCTCCTCCTCAAGCATCTGCACAAACAGAGACCGCAACATTTGCCGCACATTCGGCGCAGACACACGTACACCGGTGAGAACAAAAGCCATTGGGGGTCACAAGAGCTGCAGCATGGCAGCGAGCACTTTGCTCACATACAAAAACATATAGCTCAGCAACACAACTCAATACCTGGCCAGCAAAAATGCATCGCAAAAGAGGACACCACAATACACAGCAAATCAGCACTGCAGTTGTATTCGTATAGTAGTGCTCACCAAGCACCGCCAGCCCTAAGAACTTACACATCACCCAATGCACGCCATCAGCCACTCACCGCAGCCACTTCCCGGCACCGTGACGCACTGCGCGGCACCAGCACCGTCAGCAGGCCCTTCCAGTTGCTGCGCAGCCGCACGTGGCAGCTGCCCACCGCCTCATCCTCCCCAGGCGCGGTGTGTGCGGCCACCCACATCGGCCGCCCAGCCACAGCTTGCCGCAACGCAGCAATCCTGTTTGTGTTTATATAGATGGTTTGATACGCACGCCAGCCGGCAGAGCAGCAGGTGTTGGACAGCGAACATGAGGTCAAGTGAATGGCTGCATCAGGCAGTCAGGTACCACAGATGAACAGGCGGCACACACGGCAAGCAGTGGTACACGCGCTGCACAGCTGCATGACTTCATGATGATACTAGAGCAACATTTCAGCACACGCGCTGCACAACTGCATGCCTGTTGAGGGAACTAGAGCACTCATCACAGCTGCACCGCACCTGCCAGGTCGCGGCTTCCACAGGTGCCACACACTGGTGCCCAGTGCTGCTGCATACTTGAGGTCGCTGCACCAGCCGGGCATCTGCCCTAGCGTGGCCCCCAAGATGCGGAAGCGACCAACATCCTGCAGGGAGCAAATCCAATCATTGACACCAGAGTAAGCATATCTACAGCGACGGCCCGCAGGTGAGCAGCTGAGATTCGCTGCCAGCAGAGCTGCGCTGCCGCAGACGCCCTGCTGGCAACATATACTTGCTCGTATAAACAGACTCACACAGCTTGCTTCGCTTCCAACGCCCTGCAAGTGCTGCTGTGGCCTGACCAAGCGGTGCCAGCTCGTGTCACATGCCGCACCCCGCACCCCGCACCCCGCACCCCGCACGCAGCCCCCAGCACCCTAAGCCACTCACGATGTCACTCTGCGGCACGATGAGGTTGAAGCTGCTCAGCATGCGCCCCAGCAGCGCCCTGCGCGGCATGCTGCCAAACCAGGCCATGAACACGCGACTGGACAGCCGGGCATTCAGCAGCGCCAGCCGCACACCAGCTGCCGCACAGCACTCCACCAGTGCAGGCCAAGTTGGGCTCTCCTGCGAGCACACAGAGATGCACACCGCACTGATAATTTTCACTAGAGGCAACCAGCAAGGAAACGTAGATGTTGAGGAATGATCAGCCATGGTGGTGGGGCTCCATTTAGGCATGTGACTGCTGCTTATGCTGCATTATGTTTGCAGTCACCTAGACTGCAGCCCTTTTCACAGAGCAATGAGGCACCCAGAACAGCACAGCAGGCAAGGGAGCGATGTCATCGTGCGTGGCATGCTGGTGCGGGTGATAGCACACAGCAGCCACTCTGTAGATACTGTCTAGACAGCACGAAACTGACATGGCTAGCACAGGTGCGAGGTGGCCGGTCCAAGCCGAAACATTGCAAGCAGAGAGCCTGCCTGCTGCTGGCCGCTTCGCGTATTCACCGCCCGCATGCAACATGCTGCTGCCTGGCATAGCAAGTAGCATTGCGAGCATACCGCTTGCTGCTGCAGGCATTGCAAAGTCATAACATTTGCAGGACTGCAACTGCAACCAATTGGACACTCTGTTCGATTGCGGCTGACGGCTGTGCTGACTGCCGCTCCCGGTTCCGCTGCATGCGCATGGCCTTGCACGCACCATGAGGATGCATGCCTGTGGCTTCCAGTGCGCCAGGAACTGCCGCATGCACAGCGAGTTGTCCAGCGGCAAGAACTGCACTGTCACCTGCAGCACCACCAGTTTGACACAACAGCAGCGGCAACATCAAACTACAGCAACCTGCTAGCTACCTGCTACAAGCTTTAGATGGCCGCAAAGCTTACGCATGACTGCCATAGAAACAACACGAAACTCAAAAACTCTTGCAGGACAGCAGGACAGGCAGAAGATAGCTGTTGCGAGGGCTGTGTGCTTGCAACAACTGACATGGCACACCCACCCGAGGCGGCAGGGAGCTCTGCAGCAGCGTGCGTGCCTCTGGCGTGCTGGTGGTGAGCAGCACGTGTACATGCTCGTTGTACTCCTGCAAAGTATTGCAGCCATGGCCGAACATGCAGGCAATAGGTAAGCAGGCAGACGTGCTGGCATCTGTCATAACCAACAGCCTGAAGCTTGATGCAAGGATACTAGCAGTGTGAGCAACAGCAGTCATACTTTTGCTTTTGCACAGCGGAGTTCAGCCACTGCTGCTCATGCGTCTGACGGCAATAATGGATGCGGCATGTGCTGTCGCTAAGTAGCTGAGTAATTAAAGCCATGCCACTACTGCTATTACTGCTGCACAACTGCAGCTCCGCCAACGCTGCTGCTGCCATGCCTTTGCTGGCGTAGGACTATGTAAGCTCAACAACACAAATTTACACTGCGCTAATCTCAGATATGCTGTTGCTGTTGTTGCATGCCTGCTTCTCACCAGCAGACATCTGAAAATGACTGGCAGTGCAACAGCACTCTCCCCTGCAGGACAGCAGGGAGGTTGCAGGAAGCAGTGATAACCACGGTTACTGTCTACACATGTACTCAGCTGCGCCACTTCAGACTGCCGCTGTTGACCATTCTTCTGCTGCGCCTTGCTGCACGGCCTGCTACTGCTGCAGAGCCAATGTGCGCCTCACGACTCAGCAACTGCATCTATGCACCAACCAGCGCCAGGTCTGCTGCATCAGTCTTGCACAACCTGACAGGGCTGGCCTGCTGTTGCCAGCTGTTCCTGCTAATGCGCATACCCTGCTACCACCATACACACTGAGTACCATAGTGCTTTCTTGACTGCTGCCAGCGCTGTTGTCCGCCTGCCGCTGCTGTTCCCTGGACGTGCTGCTGCCAGTGGCTGTGCTGAGCTGCACCGACTGTACCACCATCACCGATGGGGAACACATTGCTGACTCACCGATGCTGAGAGCATGAAACCATAGCACGGGTCCTGCAGGACGTTTTGCTGTGCTGAAGCCCAGCCTTTCATACTGCAGCAGCACATGCAGGCAGCAGTAGTGGTAAGTGCCTGACGTCTGCTGAAGGCTGGCGCCATGCAAAGCAACTTCTCTTACCGCAAGGTCCGGCGTTTGCTGCCCAGAAAGGGCCTGCACTGCTAGCTCGGTAGCATACGAGGGCAGTGCCAGCAGGGACTACATAGCAGCACGACGCCACAGCTTCGTGAGTGTGTGCTGCCGCTGTACGGTCTATAACGCCTGAGCAAATCCCTTTGATTTGTTTACCAGGCCTTTATAGGACAAGCTTCCCAGAGAAGCCCATGCTTCCTTCGCCCAACCCGCTGCAGTTGCACTGCTGCTCATTTCAGAGGCCTCATGACGAACCCATACTATTCAAATTGTTGTGAAGATAACGAAAACCGACAGCAGAGGCTCTTTGCAAGGGTTGTGTAGTCCACTGAACGTTGCTGCTGAAGGGTGTGCAGCCCCAGATACAGAGCACAGTGCAAGCACGGATACACAAACACAGAGGCTACTATTTCAACCGACATGCTACACCCTCAGGAGCCTGCTGATGGCTGCCCAAGTGGTGGTGTCATGGAGCCATGTGACATAACAGAAGCAGGCCCAGGGTTTTCAAGAACCAGTAACCCAGCAGACACCTCCATTCCCTCGGTTTGCCACAGACCTGAACATTGCTTGAACATGAGCATGCTCTGCGGCAGTGCTGGTCAGCACGCAGGCTTCATCGACACCTTGCAGCGCATGAGTCAGTCATTGTGCAGCTTCTTGTGCACCTGCTAGAGCGGGCCGCGCAGCTGTACTGCTAGCTGCAAGGAACCACACACAGCCAACCCCAACCAACCCATGCACCATCAGTTGATATTCAGCTGTCCTGATCCTCCTCTGCCTGCTCCTCCTCTGCTTCATCATCCTGCTGCTCCTTTTTCTGCTGCTCCTCTTCTTGTTGCCGCTGCTTCTCCTGCTGCTCCTGCTCCTGCTGCAAACGCTCCAGCACAGATGCTGCTGACACCTTTTTAGGCACAACTTCTGCACGCAGAATAGCAGCAAAAGAGCAGTCCTGCAATGTGAGCAACCTTGTCTGACATGTCATCATCTGGTTCACCCCTGTCAGCAGAATACAACGCCACCAGCACAAGGCAAATTAAAGGAGTGCTGACACCAATGGTCCGTCAGCGCAAGCATAACTGCCCAACATTATAAAGTGCTTGCAGGATCAAACCAGCCAAGGAAGCGCTGTATCTGCCACATGTCGCGCTGCAAAGTGTGTTGCCTGAGCCCTTTGCGGCGCTTGCAGGAAACGAGACCTGTAGACAGCACGGTGCTGCTCACCATGCAGGAAGTCCAACGCGTCCCAGCTGTGCACAACAGCAGCTGCGTGAACAAAGCAGCAGCAGCAGCAGCAGCAGGCACTGCCAAGCGTTAGCGCTCAAGTTATGTAGCATCTTGCGTGGCATCGACTCTTGAAGGTACCAGCTGCACATGCATGCACGCTACACCCAACTGCTGTAACCAGCATCTTGTTTCGATTGTGCTATAAATGATCATGTCTCATGAGACACGACTATCACCCATAGCTATCAAAGTATGCCGTCATGCCCTACGCGGCAGCCTGCTTACAGAGCCCTGTCATGCAGAGCGGCTCACCAACATCTTTGTAGTCCAGTGTGTTGCCCTTTCGCTGCTCATCCTGCAGCATCACCTCATGCGCCCTGCCAGCCACCTCTTGCAGAAACAGCTCCTGCAAGGCAGTTGCACAGGATTCCCATGAGTGGAAGACCCTACCACAATCTAGATGGCCAGCGGATGCAGGTATTTCACAGAAGCAGGCATAGGCAACACGGCTATGCCTGATGCTGAACCTGATGCTGTTCACTACGCGTCACGCAGCGACCGGTGGGCCAGTTCTAGCGTGTAAGTGTTGCAGTGTTCAGAAGGCAGCAAGGCACTGCACGTGTCAGGCATTGCTGGTCAAACAGTATGGCAGCGCTGCAAGCATTGCACTTTAGTGGCATCCCCTGCCAATGACCTTTTGCAAGCTGCACATCATTGCTGTCGCAGACTGTGGGAGCGTTTGTGCGTAGGCTTTGTACTCACTGTTGCACGTGTCAGCACAAAGTTTGCATCGGCTGAGATTGTCTTGACATCTGCATGCTCACGCATCATCCTCTTCACTTTGGCTAGCGGTATGATCTGCACAGCAGCAGTAGATGCGTTATTAGCTAGTGTGCTGCTCTATTCTCTGGATTGGCCGAACTTGCTTGTTCAAGGCTGCTTCAAACACGTTGCAAACCCAGACCGCTCCGAGCACAGTGCATGTTCCAGCAGCTGGCTGCAGCCTCAGGAACACGCGGTGTACACTGTGACCAGCAGCAACGAATGCACTGTTTCGAGGCAGCCAGCATCAGATAGCATAAGCATGTCTGGATCACGTACCAAGCCGTGTGTATCGCGTCCCTTGCCAGACCCACCCCCTGAGGGTGCTGCATCTGCTGCTGCTGAAGCTGCAGCTTCCTGTGCAGCCTCTGCCATGCTGCCTTGTATGCTGTGTCGCGTGATCTATGGAACTAATATATGTTTTTAGGGTAAGATCACTGGCCTCGGCTGCCTTGAACAGTTGCTGGCGCCGTGGCAAATTTGAATGCCCAGACCTGCTTTCTGATCTGCGGCACCCGGGCGGCTTGGTAGCTTCTTTTCACTGCACGCAATTTCAACTTCAACTCTGTTTCGTAGCCAGGTCACTTTTGGTTCCACTGTACTGTAGCTGGTGCTTCAAGCAGGTTGCTTGCACTCCGGTGTACACGGGGCTGCGAACACTGTTTCGTGCGATGGAAGCGCGTTTGCATTCAAACTGTGAAGCATTCTGAAAACTGCAATGGGAGGATCCAAGCAGGCAGGTCACAAAAACAGTCACACTGTGACAGTAATTGACACTGACACTGGGAGTGTGCCCTGTGCCCTTGCTGCAGCTGTACATGCTTGGCTGGGCTTTAAAATGGTCTTGGATGTGCCGCACTTTCTCAGCTGAAACCACCTGATCTACTGCCTGGTGACACAGAAACGCACCAATCCGCATCTTCAGTTGTGCTGCTCATGGGCAGTGACCCCCCAGACTCAGCCGGCAAATTTGCCATTGAAAGGTCTGCATGTTGGAATTCGTACACCTGCTGATTGACATGCCACTGATGGTGCTTGGGGTGGTCCAGGGGGGTCGGGAGCTGCAGTCAGTGCACTGACACGTGTCTCAGTGTGTACTTTTTGGCGTGTCCTGTCGTTTGCCCACTGAGCGTTGTGAGTGGAAAAACCTGAAAATTCCTCGCTTGGCATGGCTTCGACAAATGTGGACAATGTTGTCAGTGACAGCGCGGGGTACGCGTGAGTCGGGTGCATATATTGACTTGCGGCCTGGTGTTCAAGGCCATTCGCTCGTCGGCCTCTAAGCAGTGTTTACAGATAAAACGTAGCAGGAGGTTGTTTCTAAATCCTATTTGCGGTGCCTCGCAGCTGCTGCTGGTATGCAGATGTCTTTGTGTACTGCTGCAGTCGCCTAGTGCGTATGTTTCGCCGTGACAGCTGAAGTAAGAGGACAAACCCGCCATGACAAAATCCACGTGGCAAGAGCTGCAGGACGCCATCGTGGTGAGAATTGCTTGTACAAACGTGTGGCAGCAGCTCCAGACCATGCCATGGCCACCCAGCTTGTTTTGTGAATGTTCCATACCAAATGGACCATATGACAGTCAAACAGCAGGCAAATGTCGTGTCAACCAGCACAGAACAGGAAGCAGTAGCATGCTTAAGCAGCCTTAAACTGCTGTCAGTCTGTTTGCGCTGCCAGGGCTGGGCATTGACGCTCCATGTGTGCGTTGTGCTGCTGCATATGTTACCCCTTGCAGGACAGCAATGCCCTGCTAGGTTCTGGTGCTTATGGGACTGTCTACCGCCGCTGCCTGCGTGGCGGCACCCAAGTGGCCATCAAGGTGCTCAACGCTGACAGCCAGCAGGGCCAGAGGGAGTTTGAAAGGGAACTGGCCATCCTGGGAGGCCTGCACCATGACCACCTGCTGCCGCTGCTGGGCAGCTGCTCGGAGCGCCACGCCTGGTGTACCCACTGATGCAGGGCAGCCTTGAGCAGCGCCTGCAGTTGACCGCACCAACAGCAGCACAAGCCAGCAGCAGTTCCAGCACAGCTACGCCTGCAGCTGGGCCGCTGCCTTGGCTGGAGCGGCTGCGCATCTGCAATGAGGTGGTGCTGGGCCTGACCTGGCTGCACACCCAGGAGCCGCCCATCCTGCACATGGACCTGAAGACAGCCAACGTACTGCTGGACAGGTGCGCTGCATGATCATGCATATGTTTAGCTGTCATGCTGCTTTCAAAGGTGACCTAGCAGCCAGTGCGTTTGCAAAGCACAGTGGCCACCTGCAGCAAGACAACTGTGGGAGCAGTGGTGGTGTCTGCAGTGCAAAGCAGCACTGCGGTGTGATGCAGCTTTGCAGGACAGGTGCTGTTTGCCCTATGTGTGCTGCTTCCTTACTGTTCGTGCTGCTGCTGCGGCTGCAGGTTTGGAACCGCCAGGGTTGGAGATGTGGGCTTTGCCAGGCTCAAGTCAGACGCCGCAGACACCGCGAGCTACATGAAGTCGAGTGTGCTGAGGGGCACCCCAGCCTACATGGCCCCGGAGTACTTCCAGAAGGGAGAGTGCGGCACGTTCACAGATGTGTATGCACTAGGTGAGCCGCAGTCTAGTGCTGGTTGAACCTTCAGCCGCAGACTAGTACTGTGTGTGTGAGGCTGGCAACTTCAGCGGCTGAGTGGTGCACCGTGCATTGGATGTGGCGTCGCAAACAGAGTAGACATGCAAGATTCTTGGAGCACCACGCCCTTGCACAGTTGGTGGCTTCATGCCATAGAGACCAAGCAGTGTATGTTGCCATGGCAGCGTGCTTGTAGCATGTCCCATGTCCGCAACAACACGCCAGTGGCGTTGGTCAATACACATGGCCAGTGGCGTTGATAGCTGCATGCTGCAAACTTGAGACGGTCTCAGCATGCCATGCTGAGTTGGTTGCCAGCTGCCATGCGAAGTTTGCTGTCACTGACACCGCACATGTGCTGTCCGTTCACAGGTGTGATGATGTGTGAGATGCTGACCAGCAAGCCCGCCAGGGATGCTGCATCAGCCCTGGAGGATGTGTTTGGCCAGCTCGGCAGCGCAGAAGCCAGCGCAGCACTGCAGCTCCTGCTGGACCCTGCAGCAGGCTGGCCTGCTGAGGCAGCAGTGAAGTTTGCGGCCATGGCTGCAGCCTGCCTGCAGCCACACAGGCGCCGCCCAGACCTACAGAAGGCCCTGCAGCCAGCACTGGAGAAGATGCTGGCAGAAGCTGCTGCAGCAGCAGCAGCACCAGTGCAGCAAAGCCGGGCTGTAGGCCAGCAGCAGCTTGTTGCAGCACAGCAGGCGCTGCCAGCTGCTGTTGGTGATCCAGACTCCAGCCTGATGATGTCTGTGGAGTGCCCCATCTGCCATGACACCCTGGCAGATCCAGTCAGCACACCAGCTGGCCAGACATTCTGCAGGTGCTGCATAACGCACTGGCTCAGCAGCCATGCCACCTGCCCTGTGACCAGGAAGCCGCTGCCGGTGCAGCAGCTGGTGCCCAACTATGCCCTGGCTGGCCTGCTGGAGAAGATGGACAGGCTGCAGCTCAGACAGCAGCAGCAGCAGCAGCAGCCTGCTGCTGAGCAGCAAGCAGGCCCGGCGTCACCCCGTGTACGCACCTCTGCAGAGTCACCTGCATCAAGTGCACCTCCGATGCCTGCAGTGACAGCAGTGGTAGCTTCAGTGCCAGGTCCCGTGTCAGCTCATGTCACTGTGCCAGTGCAGCCAGATCCAAGGTGGGAGGAGCTGCTGGATTCTGCAAAGGCCCGGCCGGACGATGCAGCTGCATGGGAGGCAGTTGGGCGCTGCTTCCAGGGTTGCACAGAGATTGACCTGAGTGTAAAGTGGATTGGTGCTGCAGGCGCCACTGCCCTGGCACAGCATGCAGCACAGCATTCGCTCAACCTGCAGAGCCTGAACCTGAGCACCAATAGCATTGGTGGTGCAGGCGCCACTGCCCTGGCACAGCATGCAGCACGGCATCGGCCCAACCTGCGATGCCTGGTCCTGAACGTCAACGGCATTGGTGATGCAGGCGCCACTGTGCTGGCACAGCATGCAGCAGGGAGGAGTAGAAGTAGTGAGCCTAGAAAACAACTCACCTTTATGAAAAAGCGGATACGTGGAGTGTCTTTTTGGCTCACCTGAAAGGCCTCCACTGCTAGTAGTACTCAGTATGCTACTGCACATCACTGGTCCAAAGTGTAGAGCCTGATCTTGCATGGCGATTTCGTGAATGATGCAGCCTTGATACGTTGTGGGCTGATAGTTGGGCTCATGGGCATAGGCACAGATTGTGCTGCAAGGCTTTGGCTGGGATCATCCAAGCCGCTGCTTGGCAAGCAGCCTGCATGAAAGTTGCAATGGTGTAGCAGTCCATGAGGTTGCATGAAAGTTGCAATGGTGTAGCAGTCCATGAGGTTGACAAATCATGATGCATTGTGATACTCCCAGCATGCTGTGCAGAGCCTGCTGGAGTGTTGAAGGGCTCAGCCACAGTGTGCACGGAATGTACTACGCTGAGTGCTTGCTGCTTGGCAACAGCCAGCACTTGCTTGGTGAACCAACAGCCGTTGTTGGAGAGTCGCTCAGTCTGGAACAGTTACCAGTGCCGTGGCAGCACGTCTGGTGCTGGGCACAGGCCCTGTGCCACTGGTAGTACCAGTGTGCTACCTGTGCTGAGTCAGCACTGCTGACCAGGCATGGCAGTGATGTGACTCTCGTGTTGAGGCTCAACGGAGTCCCTCTATACTGAGTTCTATGCCAGTCAGATTGTGATTCCATCAGATCGCAAATGCTGCTGCACGAATTTACCAGCCACAGAGCGAGAGTGGCATGCAGCAGGTTTGTACAGCGACTACTGCAGTCACCTCATCCAGATAAATCTGCACAATGCCTGGGATTCCCGCAGCTTGCATAGAATACCCGTGGTACACACCGAGCCGTGTACATGCCCCATGTGCTGCTGGCTGGCCTGTGTGAGATACTGTTTTGTGAAGTTGATCGCCTTTGGTGTGTTACATTACATTGCGATGTAATGCATGATGATACCGTGCTGAGCATGAGTCATCCCAACCAAAGCAGTCCCAAAGTGCCATCTGCTTACCAGCAATGAGTGAGGCTGGGCCACAGACGGGCAGGCACCACTATGAAACCACACATACATGCGCACTGCAGCAGCCAGAGCAGAGCCAGCGCCGCTGCGGCAGCGTCTTGTCTCAGACAGCTGGCAGCTGTGCAGCGCGTAGCACACTGTACATGTGTCTTGGATGGCATCAAAGACGCTGCTGCAGCGGCGCTGGCTCTGTAGACAGTGTCTACAAACCCATGATACTGCCTTGCAGCCACTGGCTGCGTTGAACGCACGCAATGAGGAATCCAAGGGAGGGTGGGTGGGGAACGCATCTGCTGTCCGTTTCTGTATACGCGAGCCAAAAGTACATACAACCAGCTTAGCCATCAGGCTTCTGCAGGCCTCATGACCAAACACTGCGCCAACAGTGACACTGTCCGACAGTGCGGCGAACCTGACATATCATTCATCTCCCCTCGGCAACGTTGTGGTTAACCATCTGTCAGCTCGCACTGCGAGGGATTGAATCCCTGGCAGACGCAAAAGTGCGAAAACCCTGGCCTGTGGCTGACTCAGCCAGACTCAGCGTGTAACACGTGGACCAGTTCACAGCATGAAAAAACATGACAGCCATCTCCAGATCTAATGGTATAAAACAAAGAACTTCTGCAGCAGAAGTGCGCAGCTGCAGTGGCTTGGCTGGGGCCCCCAGTGTTGAACACAGCTCTGCCAGACAGCTCTGCCACAGCATAGCCTGCCATGAAATTCTTTTAGGTGCAGCATGCAGCTCCGAGATGCAGTTGAACTGACAGCACAAGACGGCTGGTGCTGTGTAGCAGGATAGCCAGCCTGGCTGAGATGGCATCTCTGAGCACAACAACCCGCTGGCCTGCACTGCGGACGGTCAGCCGACTTTCCACTGTACAGTGGCATGCCCCAGCTCGGATGCACAGTGCATGTCAGCTCCCCGTTGCAGCAGCTGGAATATCATCTGAGTCATGAGTCATCATCGCACCTACGTGCTGCTGATGCTGGCAAGCTGCACGCAGCAAAGCCAGTGGCTGGCTTGCGCTGCACCACTGACCTTTATGTAGGCTCTGCTTCCAGCAGCATCAGCACA
Organism: Tetradesmus lagerheimii; assembly: GCA_902809745.2. Taxonomy (NCBI): domain Eukaryota; kingdom Viridiplantae; phylum Chlorophyta; class Chlorophyceae; order Sphaeropleales; family Scenedesmaceae; genus Tetradesmus; species Tetradesmus lagerheimii. The sequence goes on from CADDIJ020000807.1 coordinate 36,787, forward strand.
TCGCAGCACAAGTCATACTCCTGTACAAATTCGCATCAACTGCCTTCCCGCTTCTGCGAATAGAGCCTCCCGCCCGACAGTCGCTGCAGCGGCTGCTACAAGCCATCACATAGATGCTGGTTCATAATAGCGCCACTTCAAACAGGCGCTGCCTCCAGAGTCAGCATGATGCCGCAGGACGGCCTGATGCCCTGCAGCTTGAACCCTGCTGCTGCAAACAGCGCCTTAAACTCAGCCCTGCTACGCTCCTTGCCGTCACCATAGGCTACCAGCATGTTCATGTCGGTGTTGCACCTGAGGGTACAGATGTGTTGAAAGATGGTCAGCAGCCACATGAGCGTATGTTGTCAGCATGTTTGACATCATCAATCTTGCCGGCATACGTGTTTGCGACAGTGTTCACGTCAGTGTTGCACTGATCACTCTGCATATGCAGCAGCGGATTATTTGATGGCATCGAGCTGCACTGCACGGTATGTCTACCTTTGCGCACCTGAAAGCCATCCCAAATCTGCAGGTGAGGCAGTATCACCTGTGGTGTTGCTCCCAACCAGCAGCATCTCAAGATGTGATGAGGCAGAGGAGATTTTTGACCATACACTGACAACACCTAACGGAGGAGCACTGCTGGAACTATAGTTTGTCTAGATTACCGCACCTGCATGCCTGCAGGCACTGTCACAGCACCTCTTCAAAGGTGGTTATCCAAGCCAGCAACACCTCTAGCTGTGAGCGGTGAGTGTCCAACTGAACTTTTCAAATTGGCAATACGCAAGAAGCTGTTTGCTAAACAGGAAGGCTTCTTTTGCGCACCTGTATGGCTACAGGCACGGCAGCACCTCTTCTATGGTGGTTATCTGAGCCAGCAGCATCACTGGCTGCCGGAGGTGGTTATAAGTGTCCAACTCAACTGTTCAAACTGGCATTCTGCCATAAAGCTGTGCAGGCTACGTTGCGCACCTGTACGGCTGCAGGCACGGCAGCACCTCTTCTATGGTGGTTGTCTGAGCCAGCAGCATCTCCAGATGGTGGTGGGGGGCATAAGTGTCCAACTCAACTGTTCAAAATGGCATAATGCCATAAAGCTGTGAAGGCTACGTTGCGCACCTGTGCGGCTGCAGGCACGGCAGCACCTCTTCTATGGTGGTTGTCTGAGCCAGCAGCATCTCCAGATGGTGGTGGGGGGTATAAGTGTCCAACTCAACTGTTCAAACTGGCATAATGCCATAAAGCTGTGAAGGCTACGTTGCACACCTGTATGGCTGCAGGCACGGCAGCACCTCTTCTATGGTGGTGATCTCCACCACCAGCAGCAGCGCCCTGCCCACATCAGCAGCACTGATGCGTGACCGAATGCCTTGCAGGATTGCCACACAGTCCTTGTCAGACCTGCAGAACGCAAGATTCACAGCAGGGTTCTTAGCAGGGTTGCCTTTGATGTTGAACGAGCTGCTTCACAATCATGGCAGCTGCATGTTGCGGGGTTGCCTGACGCCAACAGGCACACACCGTGCGCGCACACTTGCAGGGAGCACGTTACACATGAAAGTATTTTCATACAGCGCGGTTCTGCGGCAGAATATAATACTAGGCATCGCTCACTGTGCTGTTTCGAATGCAGTGCAACAAGCACCGGCGAGATATGCTTGATTTGCCGCAGGCTGCAACGTCACCTCACCAACCATGCACAGGATGTTGTGCAGCACATATGCCACGCCGAGTGCAGTGCAACAAGCAACACATATTTGTAGCGTGCCACAGGCTGCTGCAGCTCCCCCACCAATCATGCAGGACATGCACCTGGGATACTTTTTTCCAAACATTTTATGCCCTCACCAGTCATGCAGGATGTTGCGCAGCACATACGCCACAATGCCGCTACTGGGTAGGCCAGGGATGCTTGACGCCTCAAACATGTCACCAGGCACCAGCTGGACCCTGGGCGCTAGGCTGCTGTGCGTGGTCTGCCAGAGCTGCAGCAGCGATACGTGCAGCAACAGCAGGCAGCAACGGCCGGCACACATGTGGCCATTCTAGAAGGTGTCCGTTATAGCAGCGCCTGCTACAAGGACGCATCTTACTTGCGATTGCGGCAACCTATGATATGAAGCAGCCACACTGGAATGCTGTGGATGAATCATTGGCAACGGAGGCTGCCGCTGCAAGTGCTTGCAAATCTTGTTGGCCACAGCAACACGGATAAGCATAGCTCGCACCCATGAAAAGGGCATAGCAAGCACGTGTCACACACTGCCTGTACACGCTGGATCTGCGCTGATTCACCAAACAGCACTCCGAGTGGCAGGCTGCCCTCTGCCCTTATAAGAACGGTGCCAGTCCTGTTACCAGCTGCAGCAAGACACAAAAGTTTGATTCGACTCTGTGCAAAGTGTGTAGCATGCGAGTGTCACCCACTGCCTGTGCACGTTGAATCTGCGCTGGCTGGTCAAACAGCACTCCCTATATGGCAGCAAATCTTTTGACCGCTGCAGCAACCAACACACATCAACATAGGTTGACTCAGCGCAAGGCGCAGCAAGCAAGTGTTTTCACCCACCGCCTGTGCACGTTGAATTTGCGCTGGTTGGTCAAACAGCACTCCTCTCAGCTGCGGATGCCTCCCCAGTATGTCAGCCAAGAAGCCCCCGACACCTCCAGCCACGTCAACCACGCAGTCAAACTTTGACCAGGGGTAGTTTACCGCAACTGCTGTGCCCCCAAACTGGTTGACTTCATGCATCGCTGCATCAAATGTGGCCTCATGTCGTGGGTTTGCCTGCAAGTGTTGCCAGAAGATTTGACCGCCGCTCCACAGTTCAAACGGTATCTTGCCGGTTCGAATGCCCTGCAGCATACAAGCATTACGCGGCCCAGTACAGTGGGTCACGAAAACGTGGCATGCGTGCGCAGCCTTGCACGAATAAGTCAGGTGTCTCTGCTTGCTTGCTTGCTTGTCTGCCAGGTTAAACTGCATCTGCTGCAAGTTACAAGCATGCAGACGTATGGCAGCATGGTGTGGAGCCTCTTGCTGCAGCAGCCAACAGGTGTGACGATTTGCTGTGTTTGAATTTGCTGATGTACCGTGCCAGCTCATGTGACCTGCACCACTGGGAGGTGCACCACAGCAGGAATCAGCAGCTGTGGGGCTGCAGCCCATAGCGCTATCAACAGCCGCCACCACGACTAAAGTCTTATCAGCAGGATGCGACCAACTGCTGCTGCTGCTGCTGCTGAGCCATGCTGTGTCCTTCTGTTGCAAGCAGCAGCAGCGCAGCCACCGCAACAGTAACATCAGCAGTGCTGCAATCTCAACAGCAGCGCCAGCAGGTTGCTCAATCTCACCTCAGACAGAAATGGGTAGGCAGCAGCATGGTCCTCATTCATCTTCACCAGATTTGCCACACTGACAGGGCTCTCTTTTGTCAGTGCAGCAGAGACACCATTCAGTGAGTACACCCAAGCAGGGGCAGCTGGCATCTCCAGCAGCGGCGGCTGCTGCTGCTGCTGCTGCTGCTGCTGCTGCTTCGGCTGTTGGTCCCTGCGTAGGCTCAGACTGATGTCCTTGCCATCTGTGAAACGTGCAGTGCCATTTACGTCGTCTTCTGCATCTGCAATGGCAAAGCAGACGGTGTAAAACTGAAGTCCACCATGAGGCAATGAAATGAAAGTACTGTACGTTCTGCCTCAGTGCAGCCTCCGAGTGCTGAGCAGCAAGTGCTTGGCAACAATGCACATGCAGCACATCTACAGCTGGTTGGAGTTGGTCACCTCCTCATTGAGATGCATAGATCCAGGCACAGCACAGTCAGCTGCATGACCTACCATCACACACTCGCTTGCCACCTGACACCTGCTGCTGCTGCTGCCGTGCTGCTGTCCCGGCTTTGCCCCTCTTGCGGTTGAGCATGCCATACGCTGCAGCAGTTGCCAGCAGCCTCTCTAGCCAGTCAACTGGTACAGCTGGTCCAATGTTCGCTGCCAGATCAGCGGCAGTGCGTGGCCCTGAGCACAACAGATCAGGCACTCCAAGGTTGCACAGCGCAAACAGCACCTGCACAACCGCAGCACAGCAAGTGTGAACACTTGAGCCTATCAAAGCAGTGTATCACAGCCAGCAGCTCAACTGCTCAGTGTGTCTGACAACGGTTGAATGTTCTGCCGATTACGCATGCTGCACCTGTGACTGCACAAATGCTCTTGCCAGCTCCCCCGCGCGCAACGTCCCAGGTTTCAACGATGTTATGTAGTCGGCAGCTCTTAGTATCCAATTGACAAGCCAGAAGAGTGGATACAGTGCAGTCACCGTCCAGCGATGGTCTCTGCATTGCAGCATCAGCACCATGCTGTCAACAGACGAAACGCAGCAGCGCCATTGCTCATGCTTTATGTGATTGCACCTTCATCTGGAAGCATACAACCCCTGTAATTCGACGTTAGAAGCCTTCTTGCCGTTCTTTCACACGAGTCGCGCTCTGAGGCATGGAGTATTCTGGACGCTGCTGCTCACCTCGTGGTGTTGCCATCCCAAGGCCTGACGAGCAGCACCATGGCAGCAATGATCGCGCCGACGAATATAGTGACTGCACTAATTAAACCTAAAGTGATAATCGCAGCTATCATCAACCCGTGCGCGACAGACAGCGCCATGTTCGCGGCTGACGATGGATGTTCTCGCCACCCTTACAGCATAGCATAGACGCGGTGCATCGCAAACCCTTTTGATTCCTAGGAATTTGCGGGCTTCATCTAGCTCAAGCGCCCCTCCACGCCGGGGTAGTTGACATTGTATCCTGGCGGACTAAGGGCATTAGGGCGCCAAGTTTGTACGCGCTCGGGGCTGTTGACGTGCATCCTGCACTCGCCGTCCATGTGCATGTTTATACGCCAGGCATCACTAAAGGCTATGCGTCACCTGCACGGCTAGCTTTTCTAAGGTACTGGCTCTGAACCACGACTGCTGCCAGTCTTTCACCACAGCACTGGTTGTTCACCGTGTCCAGACGTGGCGGACAGATGCAGATCCGGGCGTTCTATCTTGCAGTAAAGCGCACGCAAGGGGATAACAGCTGCACCGATCCTCCGCAGTTGAACAGGGCGGTTGCAGATGTTGATGTTGTAGGCATAGCAGCAGGGAAGGAGGCAGCATCGATTCATGCGCAGGCAGTGAATATATCAGCATATCTGTTGAGCATCCGCATGGATCCTACTGCTGCGAAGGTTGCGCTGCTGTCGCGTGGTGTGCTGCTGCTGTTGCTGCTGGTGCCAACTGGCGTTGCGTTTGGCATCGCGTCCTGTGTGTTTGGCCGCGGCAGCTCTGCCAGGAGCAGGCCAGCTAGTCCGCAGCCGGGCACATTGAAGGGCTTGGTCTGAGCACTGCTTGTGAGCGCACACCACAAGCGGGCTTGAACATCGGCCACGTCTTGAAGTGAGTGGCCCATGGCATGTACAGGATTGCTGCCAGCCTGCCAGCCATCGGATGGCAAATTGCACTCAAATTTTGTTGAACCAGTTCGGCAAGGAGGAACGCGCTTCTGATGTTTGTGGTCGTGTGCCATGTGCAGTCGCTGTAAGACGCTCAGTGTATAACTTTACGGCATTTTGGACGAATCCTGTGGGTGGGTGGCTGCCGCAGGCAGCTAGGTTTCTTGCCATGTCACAGTACAGAGCAGTCAGGGAGCATGTTGCAGTAGTATGAGTGCCACTGCAAAGTTGGCATGCAGTTGCTATGGCATGATCATGGTAAGGTTGTACTCCATAATGCGCAGCAGGTTGGTAAACCTCATCATGATGTTACTGCTGAAAGGTTTTCATGCCATGATTGAGGCTGAAACTTGATGCTGTGATGCCATGATGCCGTGATCACAGATCATAACTGATGCACTGGATGCAAGTTGCAGCTGGTTTGTTGGCCTGCGTAACTGCTGGCGCCAGTACTTCGGCTTTGAAAGTCTCGAAGTACCAGACTCTGTACTCGGATTGCAGCTGTGCCAGCAGTGCTGGTTTTTGAACTTTGTTGCAGACTGTCACCACGGCACGTTGGCGGTCAGCACACGGTGTGATCAGTTTTGGCCCGCTCTGCTACGAACTATCCAACATATAGCCATAGGTGCTAGGCAAAGTGCTAGGCAGGGTTCAACGTGGCCAAGTCCCGCTAGGCAGCGGTTTGCCTAGCAACGCTAGACTATCTAACAGATAGGTCAGACAGCAGCCCACTACATGCCAATGTGTTGCACTTGGCCGACCTACGATTGCAGATCCGAACTGGCAGTATGAAACACCTACAAGAGCCATGGATGCTGGGCCATGTTCGCCTGCTGCTATGTGTTGATTCCCACAGACCGCCCAGCCATGTCATGCGTGCACAACATACACACGATTACACACCGGCAGCTGCCGCACATGCCATGCAGTCATCGAAACAAAATCAATGATGCATATCAGGCACAGCAGTGGGGCTGAAACAGCCAGAACAGACCCCTCCCGCCATTTCTTAGGGGCGAGCAGGGGCACCCGTTTAATCAAACTGTGACGACTACAGACGTCCATGCAACATTTTAAGCACGCCATATTGCAGCAAAACATCTCTATTTTGATACACCAATTTGGCTCAGGATGCTTTATGAAGGGCACTGAGAACCCTTACTGTCTATTGCCACAGCAAGGCGACTCATACACACCTGACTAGCAAGCACAGCAGTTGCATGCGAAACTGCAATCCACGACACAGGCTGCATGTGCTGTGACTTGCAAGGCTCAGCAACAGCACGGTTGTTACTGCCATGCCGCGAGACAGTGTGCATTTCTAAGCGCAATAAACAGTACAAAGACAGAGAAGCACTGCTGGCATGCCTAGCTAGAGCCACAGCCGCAGTGGCTATACCCCTCTGCAGTACCCGAGTTGAACCGCCACCGTCCAAACAGCATGCTGCCAACACCGACACCCGAGATAACGGCAAAGAAGATCGCCACGTGGTAGCACATTGCCGCAAGCATCAGCAGGTACGCGATGCCAGCAAGCACAAACCGCGACACTCCACGCGCCAAGTCCATGAGCAGCAGATCAGGCTGGAAGTAGGAGCTGCCATTTGCGCCAAACTTGTTATTCGCGGCACCAAAGCAGCCTGCTTTGCTCTTGCTGCTCCTGCAGCAGGTGCTGCTGGGCGCTGACAGCTTGCCCGCCACCTGCTGCGGCCAGGTCACTGCTGCAGCAGCAGCAGCCGAACTGCTGGCTGTCTCTGTCGGCACGTCATTGCTGCAGCAGCCCTTGCAGGGGGCAGCATCTATCAGCGCGACTCCATTCTGCTCGCTATCAACACCTTCACCCAACGGCCGTCCGTTGGTTAACCCTCCTTCCAAATCCCTTGGCACGGGGCCCAACCCGCAGCCGCCGCTGCTGTGCATTGCTGCACGCCGCGCCCAGAACTTCGCCTCGAACCTCCCATACAGCATCTGCAGAAGTTCATACAGAAGTCCCAGTGCGAAGATCGCGATCCAGGCGCCTGCAAGGTCAGCGTTGGTGCGAGGCGTCCACTGCTTAAACAGCAGGTAAAAGGGCATCTCCTTGAAGAAGTACATTTTCATGACAGGGCCGGCTGTTGCACTGCCGCTGCCCCCGCTGCTGCCACCATCGCCGCCAGCTCCGTGGCAGAAGAGGAGGGAGGAGTCGGCCTTGCACATGGCGTGCCAGTCGGAGCATTGAGGCATCTCTGCGCATAATAATACCAGTAGCAGCAGCAGCATGACAGGAAACACACTCAATGGCATCCAGCAGCGCTTATGTCTCAGGATAAAGCGAGATCACAGTCTGCCCTCATGTAAAACCACCACCCTCTCACGGTTGAGAAAACCACAGCAGGCAGCACAGCCAACAGCAATTCACCGACAAAACCATATTGTGTGAACAAGCTGACCTGGCATGGCGTAGCACAGCAGGCCGTACGTGTCCAGCAGGTCGCAGTCTGCCCATGTGCGCCCGGCCTGCCAGCTGGGCATGCAGCGCTCGCAGCCATCCATGCTCATCTCCTCACAGATGCTGCGCACCTGCAGCAGCAGCAGGAGCAGCAGCAAAATCAGTAGTGGCAATTGTCCAGCTGTGGCTGTCAAGCGGCTAGCATGTGTCCATGCTCATCTCCTCACAGATGCTGCGCACCTGCAACAGCAGCAGCAGCAGGACAAACGGTAACGTAAATGTTTGAATGTGGCTGTGAAGCGTCTGGCATGTGCCTATGCCCATCTCCGCACAGATGCTGCGCACCTGCAGCAGCAGCAGCACAAATATCAAGCAAATCACCTAATCCACCCGGATGTGGCCTTCAAGCGATAAGTAGCCGTCAATGCTCATCTCCTCACAGATGCTGCGCAACTGCAGCAGCAGCAGCATCACACATAGTTATAGAATTGTCGCAATGTGGCTGTCAAGCAATTAGCATGTGTCCATGCTCATCTCCTCACAGGTGCTGCGCACCTGCAGCAGCAGCAGCAGCAGGGCACATGGTGATTAAAGTGTCAAGATGTAGCCGTCAAGCAACGAGCAAGTGTCCATGCTCATGTCCTCACAGATGCTGCGCACCTGCGGCGGCAGCAGCAGCAGCACTGATAGCAATTAAATGGTCAAGATGTGGCTGTCAAACGGCTAGCATGTGTCCGTGCTCATCTCCTCACAGATGCTGTACACCTGCAGCTGCTGCAGTCAATGACACCTGTGAAGTACCGTAAAGCCGACTCTGACAAAAAGCAGAACAAAGGCCGACTTCGAGCTGCCCACGCAGGTTGTTGCGCAGGCGGTCACCCCAAGTCACAAGCCAGATGTGCACGTCACAAACAGCTGCACCAAATCAAGGTTTTTCCTGCTGACTGCATCATACGGCCGGAGCTATGCTGTGTGCTGCATATGTAGAGTCTCTTCACGCTGCAGCTCGCACCTGCTTGTTGACTGTCTCTGAGGTGGGGATGTGCTGCAAGCCTGGCAAGCTGCACTGAGGCACCTGCAGGACAGGAGGCAGGTTTCAACCAGGAGGCGAAAGCAGTGGCAGCAGCAGGCAAACAAGCAGAAAGGTAAGCATGTGATTGGCCAGTGTCTTGAGGCATGAAAAACAGCGACTGCAGGGAAGGGGCTTGCTGGCTTGCACGTGTACTGGCATGTGCTGCTGTGTCAAAACAGCCCTTCTGGTATAAAGCCTATTGCTGGCTTGAACACTTGTGTTGCGCCACCAGGCAACCCTATGCATGCCTGCTGCTGCTGCGGCTGCTGCTGTGTCGAGACAGCTAGACGGCGTGTTACCAGCTCATGAACAGCAGCTGATCTTGCGGCTGCCCCGTCCATCTTGCGGCTGCTTCGCCTGCTGCTTACCTTGCTGCCTTCAACACACATGTTGTTGTAGTTTGTGCACCCTGCAACACGCAGCAGCAGTCGCAGCACATTAAGCAGGCCTGTCAGTGTCACAGCATGCAGGGCCTATCTGCAGCTGCTCTCTCACGCGTACGGGATGTACAGCTGCTTGTACTGCTTGTTGATACTGCTGTTTACGAACGGCAGCAGGGGCTGTGGTATGTATCAGGACAAACTAGTCACTGCTACATGCAAGCATGCATTTCAGGACTGCTTAGGCGCCATCATACCATCCAAGGCACTGTGTGCGAAAGTAAGAACACCCATCCCATAAGTCACCGGCCCACATGAGCAAGTCACGTGACCCGCAGGACAACAGCCACGCCCCCATGTGCACCTGCTACTGCCAGAACAACAGCAGCATAACTGCTTCAATGCCGGTCTTGGAACGCAGCTGCATCACCCAAAGCTCCTCTGCATGCTTGACATGGCGCGTACAACAGAGTCGTGCAGGTTCCTGCAAGCAGTCCCACTGCTGCCTCGCTGCTCACCCATCATGCGGCTCATGCCCTTGTCCAGCTTGCAAACCGTTGCCACCAGGTTCAAGGGGCTGCATATGTTGGGGTTGTTGCTGCTAACTGCTGCTGCCCCAGGGCCGGTGCCATCTGGTCCTGCACCTGAAGCGTTGCAGGCCTTTGCCACACTGCAGGAGGCCATGAAGTGCATGGCGTTGCACAGCTTTCCCAGGTCTGCTGCAGCATCCTGGGTAGGATATGTGTAGCTCGTGCAGTTCGATTGTAGCGGGTTGGCCACGCAACTGTCGGCATTGGGTCCTTTAGGCAGGACCGGGCTGTGCTGCTGCTGCGCAGTCACTGACAGCGCCAGGAGCGCCAGGAGGAGCATTCTTGAGAGCCTGATCATGCGGAAGTGTGTTTGGTGTATATCAGGAATGAGTTCAACCAAGCAGAGCAAGACAATACAGTTTTCGACTGTATTCGAGTGCTTGCTTGACTGACTTGCAAAGTTCGTTGTGCAGCCTGTTGCAGCCCAAGCGGGCGGCTAAGATCCAAACCAATGGCTGTTCGTCATGCCGGCATCAAGTGTACATCGTACGGGGCCGGAGGCGTCATCATCTCAAGCAGCTGTCCTACTGTACGGGAGGCATGTAGTGCAGGTAGTTATCCGTCAATTGGAGCGCAAATACAGCCACAAAAGAATCAGTGTAGGTGGAATCTGCGATATAATTTGTTTGAAAGCCCCGCGCGCGGCTCTCGAAGCTAAGATCTTGGCACGGTCTGCAGCTTCTAAGCTGTAGCCAGGCTGGCAGGTCACCTGTGTGGCAAGTCCCACGGACATCAACTGATGATGATGACAGCTAGATCAGCCTACAAAGCCAGCCTGACATTGCTATTTATGTAAAGCAACGCTATTGTTTCTGCTCTAGGCCGTTTGAAGGTATCCAAGCATACGTGCGCGTCATGCAGTGGGACTGTACATCACACAACACATCCGCCAGCAAGGTATGCTGGATTTGAAGTGTCAGCGTATGGCACCTTGATGTGAGTGCCACGCGTTACTGCCTCCTGTGATGCGCTGTTGACCTTTTGTGCAGCTGAACACGTGGCAGGGTGCAACGATGGGATGGATTGGCATGTCAATGTGCGAGACAGCCATCCAAAATGCTCTGGCAAGCCTTTGACAATGGCGGATACATACGCAGAAACAATGGATATGTTTCACCACAGCTCCTTTGAGCAGTATGTGCAAGAACTTCCTGAACAGATCAGGCACGCTGTGCAATTGTTCTGGACACTGGGTGTGGCGCCACAAACTCTGGAATTCACATCACAGTCATCTTTCTGGTTTATTTTAACTCTCTACGTTCGTGGTTTGACGCATCTGTAAGTGCAAAGGTCCCAAGGGACATGCAGCATGTCCTGGCCCAGCGGGCACCCCTTGCGGGCCAGGCATAGGGTGTGGTAGCGCGCGTTACCCCGCACTGATCAACAGAAAGATCCAGAACACTACTGCCATGAGTTTACGTACATGCGGCTATTCAGGAAAAGTGGCAAGTTCAACTGTGATTACAGCTGTGCCGGAACTTGGCTTCGCCAGTGTTCACCTTTTGTACTTCGAGGTCATAGGACTGACCAAGCCTCAGATACGAGCGCTTATCATACATCTTTGTGACCCAAAGCCCAACTAAAGGACTCGAACCGCAGCAACAGCTACAACAGCGGCAGCAGCAGCAGCAGGAGCTGCAAGGTTTCCTTGCTTTGCCCCGTGGCCATTTGTATCGCAACAGATTTCAGTACATTTCCGGGAGTAGTTCAGACAGCAGCATGCTGTTGCAAAGCTCCCGCATGGCGTTGCCAGCTGCGGCTGCCAGCAGGATGTGGTATCGCCAGCAACACCTGCCCTGTCTGCAAGCAACCCCCAACGCCCGCAGCAGTAGTGGCATCGACTGCAGGAGGTACATTCTGTGCCTAGCTGGCAGGCCTCCGGGCAGAGGAGGCAGCAGCAGCACTGGCACTGGCACGCGACACAGCTCTGGCGGTGGAAGCAGCAGCAGGGGTAGCAGCAGGAGCAAGCGCGTGGCAGGCCTGTTAGCCGTGGCAAGGGCCAGCGCCAGCAGCAGCAAAGCAGCCAGCGGGCGCCCAGCGGCAGCAGCAGCAGCAGCAGACCACTGAGCAGGAACCAGGGCAGTGACAGCAGCACAGGCAGCAGAGGCAGCAGTGTCGCACCTGCCGGCCCAAAGGCAGGCAGCAGCAGCAGCAGCAGCAGTTTCAGTTCGGCACCAAAGAGCAGCCCTCTGCCAGGTGTGTGGCACATGCTGACCCCTCTGTCCATGCGTGCATTAGATTGAATGCATGCGCCCTCCATACTTGGCAGTGCATGCTACTCTCGTGTGGTGGTGCTTATATGCCTGAGTGATTCGCGGTCAGCGTGCCACTGCTGCCGTAGCACCAGCCGTGTCCTGCAAGAGTGCCGCGTGGTCTCCTTGCACATCACGCGCGCGGTCAGTTGCGCACGACTGCTGCCTACGAAACGCATCAATCCCTGGGTCTTTGTGTTGCCACAATGGCTTTTATCCCACTGGGTTGAGCGCTGTGCTCAGCCGCTGCACAGGAGCTGGTGCTGGCAAGCGGTGCCGTCTGTTAGTGTGCTGTTGCTTATAGTGGTATCTCCCTCTTACCTTCATTGCGTGTGCTGTGCCTGTGCCTTCCTTGTTGCTGCTGTGTGCTGTGGGCAGCATCTGTGCAGGTGCTGGTGGTGGGGGGCGGTGCAGCAGGGCTGACAGCAGCCTACTTTGCAGCACTCGCGGGAATAAAGGTGCGAGGTGCTTGAGCTTCAGCAGCAGCACAGCTAGGCAGATGACGTGCTGTTATGTTGGAAATATATCACATCCTACTTGGCAGCATCGCAATGGTCAGTGTAGGTTTCACTGTGCTTGACGGCACGCATGAGGCAGGCAAGAACATCTTGACGGATATTGGCAGCAGGTGCCACTGCAGTCACACTGCATCTGCACTGCGTGCTCATTCTTGCACACTGAAGCCCCACTTATGTTGTGTCCCCTGCCCTTGTGTATATTGCAGCCCTCTACCCACGTCCTTTGATAAACTTGGATAAATAAGTTACACAGTTCGATGCCGAAAGGTATGGCTTACAAGGATTGATTATTATTATTAAAGAAGTTACACAGTTCTACCGTCAACATGCTCTCTCCTGAACCTTCGAACACAGCCGTAATTGCTGTCCAACGCCACAGAACGACACATCACCCAGCAAACCCCACAAGCCTGGCGCTCTTCACCACATAACACCACACCCGCTAATCAACCTCTGAAGATTCATGCACCACTTGAGCACCACCATACACACTGCAAGTCAGCCCCTGAAGAAGGGCAGCGCGCGATAGCTACCCACAGTTCAACAAAGGTACACAAGCAGAGCAAGACGCCGCCAGCACACGATGCATGGCAGCGCCGCCGCAGCAGAGCATCCACGCCCTAACACAATTCAGTACCCGAAGGTAAAGGAAAGAACACGCACGTGCACGCTAGAGTGAGGTGGACTGGCCGTGCACCGGCCCAATAGTACTGTTGCTCAACAGGAGGAAGAGCGGAATGTGGGTGTTGTTCCTTGTCAACAAGCCGTTCCCTGCTCCTCACCACTCCTCACGCTAGGCAAAAACAAAAACCCGCAGCGCTGCGCGCTCGCCACACCAAATGTGTGTTCGAGGCGTCACAGGCCTGAGCAGTCCACACCGCATTCAAAGACTGTTTGCAGTGCAGCTGATCATACTAATAGTAGTAGGGACCCTAAGTAACATTTCCTCGCTCCATTTGTACAACCGCTCATTGATTTGTACGTAGCAAGAGCCCTGCTGCTATAGGCCGCCTCAATCACGCAAGCCACAAGCTGCAAGCCCTACACGTGCATGCCACAATGCGCGACACACTTAGAACTGCTGCAAAGCACACACAGCACAATGCGGTACAATACATCACCGAGACAGCAAGCAGGCAGTAGCCCCACTGCTGCGGCTGCTGCCAATACTGCTAACAGCTAATGGGGAGACCTCCTAAACAACAGAACCTGCTGAACAGCCCCTGCTCTATCACGCGTACAATATGACGGCAGCAGGCCACTAGGCAATTGCTTCACAACAGCAGGCGCACAACCAGCAGAACAACAGCAAAGCACTGCAGCATCACCAGCTGCAGGACGTGGCAAGGCCTGCAAGAAATGCATTCTTTAACCGCAGCAAAGGCGGACGCTCGAGGCCGCCTGTAGCTGCGCTGCAACAGCCGCCGCGCGTGCGCTGCGCTGCCGCATCCGTTGTTGTATGGTGCCACGCCTGACCAGAGATAAACGCATGCCACAAGAGAAGACAAGCTGCGCGTATCGGAGCGTAGCTGCACACCCCACCACCACCCAACCGCCGGCCCCGACAGCTGCCACGCAGCAACCTGCATGCACCGGCGAGTATAACCCATACATACAGACGCCTTGCCTGGCCTTCCCTCGCCCCCCTGCCAGCACAACAGGACCACCCCAGAACTACACCGCCTGGGAGAGCACGATCTACACGCTTGCATGGTGGTAAGCACCACGCCGTACAGCCAGATGTACACACCAATCTGCCCTCAGAACGCCAGTCGTCAAAGCAGCCCTTTCATTGCCGACCACATGAGTCCACACGGAACTAACCGTACCAAGCAGTGCCATGCACTTGCACCTCCACCAGCATCACACCGGAGGCTGTACAGTTTAGAGCACATGCAGCTGGACACCGACACAGATTTGAGCAGCAATATAACCAGCATCGGGGGACAAAGAATGCATGCGCCTAACTGCATAGAAGCAGGTATGGATGCACACATACCCCTGAGCTGCTACAAGTACTCGTTCACTGTGCATGCAAGGAGGGTGCTGCTCGACACTCTCCCTGCGAAAACTGCACAGAAAGAATCACACCAAGCAAGATACCAAAGCACAGCAAGCAGCTGCCAAGGACCCAATGCCCAAGACTGCAATGCAAGCCGGCTATGGTTATCAGCCTTCACTGTTGAAGGCTACCACAAACAGTCCTCAGCGCGATCAAAACAGGCCGAAAGCACACACAGCCGAGCCAACAACGCGCTGCTAAGTTAGCAGCCACGCATCAGCGGCAGCATCGCCGCATAACACACCACAGATAACCAAACTGTGTCGAGTCGTCAGCAAAAGTGCAGCGCAAAAGCAGGAGTGTACAGCTGCCCGCCTCTAACCCACACGTGCCAGCACGCTGGCTTAGTGCTGTCGCATGCATGCATAGTCAGGCATCAAAACGCATGCTGGAATTCAATTGGGCTGCAGCAGGCCCGCGCCCTCATGTGAGGCACGGGCCAGATAGTTTGTTGCATAGCACGACGCCAGGCACGTGCATGCTCGTGCACTAACGTAGCGGCGCGCCCCTGAAACTAGGGGCGACCCAACCAACAGGCGAGAACGTCGGAAAACCCCGCCTGCCGATCAGCACACACAGGTGTGGCCGCGGCCCCCATTCAAGTTCAACGTCAAGACTCCACAATTGCACACGCGCATGCACAACATTGGACACAGGTTGGTGACTCCGCAGGCGGTCTCAGCCATGCTAAGGCTGCTTCAACCAGACAAAATGGGCGGGCATGAACAACTGCCGCAGCCCCGAGAGTCACCAAGCCAACCAGCAGCAGCCAGCGCTGCTTGCCATCTTTGGTACACACACAACCATCCCAACCATGGCAGAAATGACGGTTTGCAAATAATCTAAGCAGACGCCGTCCACGATACAAGCAAGCAAGTGAAAAAGCAAGCATCCTGCCGATGCGACGCGGACACATGCCGCCCTCGCAGCAAACCACAGCCCAACAGACCAATGCACAAAGCCACGCGAGAGAGATGTAGGAAGGCACATGCACCATGCTGCTGTCTGTTATGAGGTCATAACACACATAAAACACATCACACACATTCCTGCTGGCTGCCTGAAACTGCAGCAGCCGCTAGAAGCACGTACACAAGTCGTGCGAGATGCACCAACAACTTCCTTGCAGGCAAAGCGCACCTCCGTGCAGCAATGCCACCAGTGCCACATTTGGCAACGCTGAAGCTAGCAGAACACACATGCAACAGACAAGCTGCTGCAACGTGAGACTTCATCACACACACGCACAGTGCACAGCTGTGGCAGCAATGCAGGCACACGCACACTTGCACAGGCAGACAAGCTGCCTGCATTGCACGGGCCTGCACCAGGAATCCACCGCAACTCTCTCTCCACACACAATCTTGCAGTCATGCTGATATAGGTACAACCAGGCAGCGTAGCAGCCCTACAAGCAGTTGGCACACTCCTGGGGCTAAGTGCGATGCCGCGTATCCAAACAGGCTCTGGCCTGAATGCCAGCTCCAAACCCCGCATTGCACGCACACCAGCCCCAGAAAACTCCTGCAAGGGCGCTACCCTACCAGTACAATAAATCCCGGTGCACCTCGCCTGGCTAGGCACTCCAGAAGCATCTGGCAAAACAGCACAGCACGCAACCGCAACCGCAACCGTGTCGTCAAGAGGCTGCTGCCTGTGCACCCCGCCCCCACCCACCCCTGCGGCACACACGCACACACACGACATGCTTCACCAACACACGCTGCAAGCTGAATTGCGTAGCAGCCGCACAAAGGTGAGCTCCAAGGCTGCGCAGGCCGCACCGACCACACCGGGCCAATAACAAAAACGCGCAGCGTGCAGCCACGTGCATTCTAGACCACAGCACCACATGTCTGCATGGGGCTGCCTCCCAACAGCGGCATCAACAGCAAGCAAGCAACGGCACAATCAAAATTCCAGGCGCCGCCAGGATGCCATGCACATGCACACAGATACCCATACACAAAATTGAGCTGTGAGAGTGCACTGAGACCTCCAAGCCGCGACCTACAAGGACCGCAATGCGCGGCAACAAAGCTGCAGATTGCGTGCAACGGCGCCGTGGTACCACGCGCGCCGCAGCAGGATGCATCAAACACGCCACACACAATTGTCCGCCTTACACCTTATACCAATGCCGACTGCCGCTCCTCCTGCTGCTGATCTGCAGCTACCGGGGCCTGCTGCTGCTGCTGCTCTTGCTGCTTGCCGCGCGACGCAAGCGGCCGCCGCGACCGCAGCTGCCGCTCAGCTGCTAGCGCCGCATTATGCTCGTGCATGCGGCCTGCCCAGTCCTTGAACCCCAGCCAGTTCTGCGTCTCAAACATCGCGTCGCTCATGCTGCCAAACACGAGCCCGTCCACATTCCCCAAATCAATGCCCCTGTAGCAGCTCGGCTCAAAGCCTTTGCGTTCAAGCTCACTCAGCGCTGCCTGGTCAAACCTGGTCGAGAGGTTGCCCAGCGTAACAGGCACCTGCTGCGACGCTGCCGTCGCACGCAGCTGCAGCAGCAGCGCCTCGGGTGAGGCCAGCGCGTAGCTGGGCTGCTCGCAGTCCCGCATCTCGCCGCCGGTCAGCACAAGGCCCACGTTGTGCCGCGACAGCACCTGGCAGAAGGCCAGGTAGCCGGAGCGGCTGCCGGTGTTGTACAGGCCAGCTGTCAGCTCGGCCTGCATTGATGCAGACAGGAGAAAAAAGAGGAGCAGGAGTGGTGAAGGCGCAGAACTGCAAAGGACGACGCGCATGTGCTTGCAGCACTGCCAGGCATTGTACAGAACTGCACATATGGAAAAGGAAGCTGCCGCAAGCACATCACGAAGCTGACTGCCAGGCAGCTACGCACCGCATGCGCCGCTTGGTTGTACCACCAGTGAATCGTCGGCAGCTTGGCATGCAACCGCACTCCCGCGTCGCCCAGCGTCTGCCGTGCACGGCCCAGCAGCTGGTCTGCATGCAGCAGCAGCAAGCTGCTGTACCACTGCAGGAAGAAGCGGCCATACTCGCTGTCCCAGCTGCCTTGGTGGTGGAAGAAGCCTGTCTGGTGCGGCCACTGGCAGTAGCTGCCTGCATCATGCGGGCCGCTGTTGCCCCAGTGCGGCTGCCCCACCTGCTGTGCTGCTGCTGATAGCGATGCCACCATAAAGCGGTCGTAACACTGCGAGCAGAAACACGCAACAGACATCAGTGTGAGCCACGCCATCCCAGCTGGGGCATGCATGCGCAGCCTCACAAAAACCAATGCAGCCACCGCACGCAAGCTGGGTATGCAGTACAGCAGGTGCAGCCTATCATGCATTGACATGTCACTGCTGAGGTCTGCATCACCCATGCCAGCTTGATATGCACATGTCTTGCACAACAAAACGTCTATACAACGTGACATCATGTATAATCGGAGATGCCCACCTGGAACTCTCCAATGCCTGGGAAGTTCCAGCGGCTGTCCAGCGGCGTTGACGGGTACCGGTACTCGCCGCGCGGCCCCAGGCCTATGTCAGCATCCGTCACCACACTGCCCAGCAATTCGCTGAACGTGTCGCGGAACGCTGCCATGAAGTCTGTGTAGGCTTGCAGGGCAGTGCGCCCAGCCAGGGCAGGCACTGCAGCGCAGAATGTACCGCAGTAGGCGGGGCGGGGTCAGCAGCAGCATGTGGCAGACCCACAGGCAGTGAGACAACAGCAGGAAGCGCAACCGGCTGGCATCCCAAACTGCAATGCCTCTGCTATGTTCCAATCAGTGCGGCAAAACCCTTGCCTGCCGTGTACAGCATGCTCTGTTAATGCTGTATCAACACACATGCATTGCTGTGTCCAATGCGATGCTGCCTTTCAAGCACAAGGAAAATCTGCGCGCAAGCCATCTGCATGCGCGTCTCAAAATCCTGAGCGCTGCAAGCTCCATTTGCAAGCAGCTGCTGCTCACCATGGTCCACCCCGACTGAAAGGCACTCTGTGTTTCTGCAGCCGCCCCGGTCCGTGAAGAACATGTCTGGGCACTGCTTGCCTTCCTCCAGCACCCACGCTGGCAGCGTGTGCTTGTCATCGCCATGGAAGCAGAATGAGACCTTGACACGCAGGCCTACTTCCCGAGCCACCTGAAACAGGGCCTGATACTGCGCCCAGTCATACTGCTGTGGTGCGGCTTCCACCTGGCCCCACCAAATGTTCACCACAACGCCCCAGACGCCAAGCTGCTGCAGTGCTTTGAGACCACCCTTGGCAGCCTGCAGGACAGTATGAAGTGGTATAGGCAGCAATCCAGATGCAGTCAGATGGCAACACTGCCTCGGGCAGGGTAGCCGAGCAAGATGCTGCACCTCACCTCTGGCTGGCGGTGGCAGGCCGCACAGAGCTCGTCACAAAGGCTCACGAAGAGTGGCACCGCGGGCTGTTGCTCCGGCTGCGAGGCACGCGCACACGGCTCGTGTTAGCACCACCTTGCATGGCCAAGCCAACTTGACCGCTGCCACCAGCGCGGCCCTTACCTCTTCCAGCCGTCTGTGAGTGCTAAATGCTACGATGGAATTCTGCTGAAACAGCTGCTCCGGCTGACGCACGCGCTGCTGGACCAGCTCCACTGTGCTGGCCAGCGCAGCAGGAGCCTGGCAGGCAGCCTGCAGGCTGCGTCGAGGAGCTACTACATGTTGTGCTACTGATGTGTGCTGCTTATGCGTCCGTTTAGGCTGTGCTCCTGCTGTGTTTGAGGGTGGGGAGCGCTGCAGCAGAGATTGCATGATTGTCGTCTTTCATCTAAAACTTAAAGGTCATCTTCAACACACGCCTCCTCAGAATCCCGAAGCCTCAGGGTGCATGCTTCTTTAGGACAAAGCTGCTGATGTGGCACAACTGTGTGGGTTCAGCAGCGAGTCATGCAAGTCGCGATCAATGAACTACGAGGGGTTGAAAGGTAACATACGGCTGTTTCCAAACGCTCCGGCATGGCGGCGACCCATGTACTATAGTTTACTAAAAGTGACTCCGTTGGCGACCTGTAAGCGCCAGGCATCGCATCAAGGCCTGGATCAGTTGTTTGTATTGGATGATGCGTTTGCTCGTGCTGATATCAATGGTTGAAACCATGTTCAGCAGCAAAGGATGACTACTGCACTACCACCAGAAGCGTGGCGGGCGCGAGGCTTCCTGACGGTCGCGAGGCCGGCAGACACCTCCTTCTGGTTTTGATTTTTTTAAAGTACTGGATGTGGGTGCCTGCACGGATGCTGATGGCTGGTTGGCTCTCAGGCTGAGAGTTCTTAGGGAAGGGCAAGCCGAACTCCCAAACGGTGCACTATTCGTGAGGGCGCCGAGAAACCGGCGATTGACGCTAAACAACTGCCCTGCGTCACCCGTGCATGGATGTGAAACAGCGGCTGTGCGCTGATACCATGATCATGAGGCACTGCTGGCAGGCGATTCACCTATGCCAGGCAAGCCTGCTGCGCAGCAGCTGCAGGGCTCTTACAGCCAAAGTCTGAGCAAGTGCATGGCCCCACGAGACATTTGCATGGTGCTTCATCGATGAATTCATTGATTCACAGTGGTTGAGACCCAGATCGCAAGGGCATGGGGCACAATAATTGAGGAGTCTGCCACAGGCATGCGCATATGCTGGACTGTACTTCTACATGTCTGCAGTATCCAGGCTGTGCTGCATGGATGAACGATGCCCTGCGTGTGAATCTGCGTTACGTTCAATGCTTGGGCACCGAGGCCTGGCACGGACGGCATCGGACGTGACAGTGCCAGGCTTGATTGCAGCTGGAATGCAGATCGTCGTTGTGAGTGTCATCCCCCCAAGAGGAACGTACACAAGCAGCTTTGCCAACGAACTCTGCACGAAAAGCATGTCATCAATGCTATAAGTTTAGTTGTATCGCTTTCGTTGCCCTCCTCAACGCGTTAGTGCCTAGCCGAGATCAAGGTTCGCAGCAAGCAACTGGACCAACATGCAGCAGCTGCAGCAACACTCAAACTTTCTGAGGAAACAATCAGTCAGCAGCAGAGTTCCCGCGCTGTCTGGGCGTATTTCTGGAGTTGCAGTTGCAGGTGGGTTGGGAGCAGTAGCAAGTTCACACCCACACACCACATTGGCACTGCTGTTCTCTGATCGTGCATTGGCCTATGGAATGAACGCAGCACATGGGCGTCTCAGCAGACAACAGCAGCTGCAGCGTCTGGTCGTGAGAAGTGCTGAGGTGAGCCAGCAACCAGCAGGAACACAGCCCGCCTCTTTGCTGCTGCCCGTTTCACCTGCACTGCAGCCGTGTGCTTGTACACCACATACATCTTGCTGCACTGACTCAACGAATGACAGCTATTCCAGCGACACAATTTCCACATAATCTTGCTGCAACATTAGAGGATGCCTGCAACGACTGACGCCTGATGCATCAGCACAGGCTCAGCGGTTGGGCTCTGTGACAAAGCCTGTGGTGCCAACTCATTCAAAGTGCTAGCATCTGAACTGATAGTAACACAGGCGCTGTGTATGCGTGCAGAAAGCTGCTGTGCTGCTGCGAGAGGCTAATGGCAAGTACACTGCTAAAGATCTGATGGGTGCACTCAAGCTGTACGAGGATGTGCTCAACCAGGTGCGCTGTCACTCCAGGCGTGCTTGCAGGACAGCAGCTGCAATGCAACCCCTCTTCTTCTTATGCTTCTTCTAAGGACAGCAGCTGTAGAATGTGGCTTACCAGATAACGCTTGCAGGGCAGCAGCTGCAGGATGTTGCTTGCAGGACACCGCTTGCAGGATGCTCAGTGCAGCGCTCTAGCCAAAAACACAGAAGGGCTGCTGGCAGGGCAAACGCAGCAGGCAGTAATTGTAAGACAGGCGCTGCAGGCGCTTGCAATCCTTAGGCGTGTTGGCACTTCACATGCCATGTTCAGTGTGTTTGCTTTGCCTTTGCTGTCAGTGGTTACGTAAATGCTCCCGCCTCAACCCAACTGCTGCTGCAACCTCTGACAGCACGCTGCAGCTGCTATATTTGTGTAGTTCAGCCCAGTAAGTCGGTACAGCAATGGTTTCTACGACGACAACCACATAATGACTGCCGAGTCTTGCTTTGTGCTGCATGTTGGGCCTCGCAGGAAGGAGTGACCACCCGGCAGAAGCAGGAAGCTTTGTACGGCTCTACAGCAGTGCATGCCACATTCGGGGACGTGGAGCTTGCACAGATTACGCTGCGAGGTGACAATGACAGCTGCAGCATACTTTGGTATCAGCCGTTTAAGCATCTGCAAGGCGGCACTTGGCCGCACAATTGCAGATGGATGATGCTGACGACTGCCTGCTTGCATACCTGACGTGTTGAATGCGCGCTCTTCTGTGCTGTTCATGAATAGCTCCACACCTCTCATCTCCTACTCCATGTGCTGCGGTTTGGGTATGCTACTAGCTTCCTACTGCAGCTGTTTGCTGATTGCACCAGCTCAGGCCGGGAACTGTCAACAGTTGATGGTTTGTTTGTGCTGATGCGTGCAGAGGGCATCAAAAACGGGCTGGACTTTGAGCAAGCTGTCAATGATCCAGAGATGGTCGAGATGGTCACTTCAACGCAGGTGCTGCATGCATGGTGTAGCAGAGCAACCAAGTACAGCATACAGGCTTCTGACTAGACACAGCTCTGTCACTGCAGGCATGCAAATGAGGTTATCCAAACACAGGAGCAGCGGCGATTGCGGCGGTGGGGTTGCAGGACATCCAGGCAGCACAGCGGTTGGAGCAGCGACAGCACTAGGTGTTGTTGAGATGGCCGCAACGACATGGGTTCGGTATTTCTGGACACTGATAGAGTTGACAAACAGCCGGTTTGTGCGCAGCCATCTGTGCAGCAGCAGCACTAGGTAATGCTGGCATGGACACAGCTGCGGCACAGGTGTTGTGGCACACTTGGTAAAGCAACCAGGGTTGTGCAGCAAGCACGGTATCGAGTTGAAGTGATAACATTCCTCGGATATGCGGCTCAAAGGCTTGCAGCACACCTGTTATCAATGCTGCTGCTGCTGCTGCTGCTACGTTTCGCAGATCCTCATTCAGCTAAAACGTTTCAACCAGTCAGCGCAGGCAGCAGTAGCAGCACGCGCACGGGTACCACCACCAAAAGCCGGCAGCAGCAGCAGCAGTAGGGCCAAAACGAGGCCTGGGGCTGCTCCCTTGGAGCAGGACTTAGGCAGCATTTTGGGCACGCCTGATTCGGATACAGCAGGGGTGGACACGTCAGTCGGAGGTGAGAGGCTGCTGCTGCTGCTGCTGGCATAGCGGTGATAGAGGGCATTGATGTTGCAGAACAGCAGCTAAGTAGCATGCTGCAGAATCGATGATGTAACAGCGACAGGGTTGACACATCAGTGGAAGGTGAGGGTGCTGCTTTGCCTCTACCCTCTCAACAAAAGTGTAGCATTCAGCCGCAAGCACCAAGATAGCAGTGGTATGTGAGCTTTGTCATGAAGTCTGTGACAGGCTGCTGCTCAGCATCGTTGACTGCTTGCACCAACAGGACAACAGCTGAGCAAAGTTCAACCTGCTGCTGCTGCTTGTTTGTGCTTGCCTGCTGCAGCCATCATAAGGCGCGTACTGCTGGTGCTGCTGGTGGGGGTGGGCCTAGGGACAGCGCTGTTCTTCGCAGGCCTGGAAACCCTGTTCCCGAAGTACTGAAGCAGCAAGCATACAAGGTGTTCATGATGAGCTGGTCCGCATTGGCCAGGTGCAGTGGCATAACTGCACAACAGAAGAAACGTGGGGAGTGGCTTGGCAGTGATGGTGCAGAGACACCATGTTTGCCAGTGTGGGCTCCCTGTGTAGCTGCAGCTGCTGTGCATCGAGCGGTAGATTTGCAGCCATCATAAGGTGTGTGCTGCTGGTGCTGCTGGTGGGAGTTGGGCACAGCGCTGTTCTTCGCTGACCTGGAAACCCTGTTCCCCAAGTACTGAAGTTTCACATATACATAGCACGCGGTGCCAAGAGCACTGTGAATCCTTCCCTGTGCAGC
Source organism: Tetradesmus lagerheimii (assembly GCA_902809745.2). NCBI lineage: Eukaryota > Viridiplantae > Chlorophyta > Chlorophyceae > Sphaeropleales > Scenedesmaceae > Tetradesmus > Tetradesmus lagerheimii. Next base: position 60,562 of record CADDIJ020000807.1, read on the forward strand.
TGTAGCCACGTGGCAAAGTTGCATGCTGCATGATTAGACTGTTGGTCTGGGGATGCATGGACAGGGAGAGAGTGCTGGTGTCGTGTTTGGCAGGTGCCTTGTTGTAGCTGCAGCTGCCGCGTGCAGGCTCATGGGCTCCAGTGACGCAGCTGTTTGCTTTGTGTCTAGTGCGCCGCGTGGTTGCTGCAAAGCACTTGCGTGGCTGGCGTGCAGGTGCATTGGCTGCTGCCATCAGGTGGAGAAGCAAGCAGTTCGAGCCTTTTCCTATTGCAGCGGTGTAACAGTGCAGCAAACATGATGGCATCACATCTGCATGGTTGTGTGTTTGGATGATACGCTTTGTGTAGTAAATTACGCGGCAGGGGCCCTGCGCATTGTGCATGCCAAAGTTGCACACCCATCTGCCCTGCCGCTGTTCACTGAGCATTGGATGCTGGCCATGTTAGCACAGCCAAAGGTTGGGACTTGGAAGTTATGCACACAGGCGCTGCAGCAGCACAATGAGATGCTTCCACTGTGTGGTTGTTGTATCAGTGTTGTACGGTGCGAATGTCAACAGTTGCCATCCAGGCTAGGGTCAGATGATGGCACAGGATCCACCTAGCGCGGTTGCCAGCACCATGCTAGCACAGCGCTGTGCCAGTCAGTGACGGTCACTGAGTACCTTGTGCATTCGATGCACGTCCGACGCCTCGGAGGCGCCGTTTATGGCTGGTACTGGCCTGGTAGTACTACTGCACTACCGTCTTGTGGTGTGCTGTTGCAGCAGTTCCCTGTCTGTGTGACTACAGTGAGGCGCGACAGTGCACGCCGTGTGTTTGTCTCTCTCCATTGCTGCCGCAGCATGCTGGCAGCATTTCAAGTGCTCAGCTCAGCTCAGTCACTGAGCTTGGAGCTGGCACGACTCGTGACTGCAGTCACTGGAGCTGGCAGCGGTGTTGAACTTCATCAGCGATTGATGCCGCTGCCAGTGTTGGTGCGCCTGGGAATAGCACATCATCATGATGGCATGGCATGCGGTGCCACACGGTGTGCTCTGCACCCTAGCGCTATGACAGTCTGGAACAGCTGCAGAACACGTCCGACGTGGGTCAACCATCCGATGTTTTTTTTGTTACAAGGGGGGCGGAATCTACTGGCTGGCCATACACTGCAATCAAGCGAACCTGATTGTCGGAGGCCCGCGGCACCAATAAGACACGCCAAGCGCCCTTATTCCAGGAGGTGCCCAGCACCCGGACCAAAAACTTCCGCTGAGCGGAGGAGTTTAACCCCCACACCCACTTGGTGTGCTACAGCCTGTAGCTCAGCTGCATGCTGCACACACCCGACTGACTTCGTCAGCCGCCCCAATAAAGGAGTCTTAACATTGCTTGCAAATGCATAATGATGAAAAACGGCCGACTCCAAATGCACGGTGAGGAAAAAACAGCCAACTCCAAAAATCCTCACCAATTCAAACAGTAGATACAATGTGACCAAAGTGCGGTTGTTGTTGGCTGGCCTGGTCACTACCATTTGAATGCCATGAAGATGCAGTGCATCAATCCAGTGTGGTCAGCAGCCATGCGCAGAACCACACAATACAACACCAGCATGTCATCAATATATTGGGCAGGAAAATGCCGAGTGTCCAAATACATTCCAGGCTGCATGACATGTGCAATGCATGCATCTTCTACTTGCTGCGTTGCGCAACGCCTTCTGCTGTGCTGCCTTGGGTTGCTACGGACAAGCTTATTCACTATCACTGTCAGGAGCGACATCAATGTCATCTGAGCTATCAAGCACGCCCGCATCCTCTAGCCAGGCTGCTGCTCCCTCATACTTGTAAGCTCTTCCGTACACTTCGTACTCTTCTTCACTCGAGGAAGGCGTGTCATCATCTGAATGCAGTGTCGCATTCGCTATCTGAGCTGTCAGCTGCGCTGCTACACTATGGCCAAGCCTGATCCACAAACCATCCTCAAGTCGTCCACAGCGCCTGACTGGTGCATCCACAGCAGCATGCTGTGGATGACTGTTCAGTGGCTGCCGGCAGAAGCTGTAAATGATGCCGTGGATGAGTTTTCAATTGCATGCTATGGTTATACAAGGACAGCACACCTGTGCAGCGGCAACAGTTGTACTGCAAGAGCCCCCCAGATGTCAGGTGCAGGTGCAGGCCTGGCAGGACACATGCACGGTAGAGGCAGACTATGCTAGTTTTTGATCAATTATTTTCGTTTAGCCGTGGTTGTTGTACTACTGCAGTTCCCTTGCAACCCTGCAGGACTGGGGTGAAGCACTTGGTGTGCCGATGGCATATCTTGCTGCCAGCACAAACTGGATGGCCAAATTCAGAATACGTTTGAATCAAATGGTTTGATAGAAGGATGGCGTTTGGCAGCATTGGTCGCGCTCCTAACATATGTTCAAACATCGTGGTTTGGAACTGACAGCCCACCCTGGTGCGGAGCACCCCATGGCTGATGCAAGCTCAAAAAGAATTAAAGCCGTGACTCCAACGGACCTGCTTATAACTGCGCCTGAGTAATGCCTGCATAAACAGCACCGTGAGGGCGTACCTGCCGGGCTGCTTTCACAAGCGATCGATGACGACATCTTCAAGCAAAATTTCACGTCGCAACGCTTGCTTTTGAACACAACAGGCGCAATGCAATGGACCACCCCAGGATCAGCCAGATCAACAGTGCTGCTGCCAACAGCAACCATGGCTGTTGTGGTTGATCCTGGGCCGATCACTGTCGTGCGCCTGCTTCGTTCGTTACTAAATCCACATACGCAACTGTGCTAGCAGAGCTACTGCAGCGTTGACCATACTAGTGCCAGCTGATGCAGCAGGAGTTGCACAGCAGCAGCAGCAGGAGCAGCAGCAGGCATGCACAACATACACGCACGCCAAGGCACACATGTGCGGGCGGCAAATCCTGGACGCTGGATCTGCAATTGCACCAAACTTAAAGCAGCAGACAGCAGGTGAGCAACCTGTGCAAGCCACTAGGCAGGTGGTGACATCAGCAGCTGACCCGAGCACAGCAGCGGACTGCAGTCCCTATGCACGCATGTGCATCTTGTCCTGCAGGCAGGCAGCGGTCTTTTTGTGAGGGGCACTTACGCCGTGGGGCGAATGCTTATCTCGAGATAGCCCGTAACAGCTTTGTCACGGTAGCGCAAGTGAAGCAGTGCAATGTAGCATACTGAACATGCATCAGGTCACATGTATGTTGTTGCGCATGCATGGCTTGGCGAATCGCATTTGTGCACATGCTAACACAGAACAGTCGACTTGTGCAAGACACAAGCGCATCTCTGTTCACCGTGTCTTGATCCTGGTAAGCGTTGTGCTGCCACGCTGCGCACAGGCCGCCACGGCTACATCCCTTGACTTGGATGCCAAGTTGCCAAGTTGCGACGCTGCGCCAATAATGTCAAGCAACAACAGCACACTCATCGGCTGCAACAGCTTGATGCCAGGTGAGAGGATCTGCTGCCAGGTGTACAGCAGAAGCACAGGTGCAGCGACAGCTATGACCCCAGAGGCAGTGCACAGCAATGACAACAGCTGGCAGTGGCTGCAGTAGCATGTGATGGCACTAGCGGCTGCAGGCCTGCATGCGTGCGGCACCATGGTAACACTGGCAGCAGAAGCAGCAGCAGTACATGTGATGCATGTTGATGGCTTGGGTTGCACCACCGGGTGCCTGCAAGCCTCAAAGCATTAGCAGCTGCCGTTTGCACAGCACTCACCACACATGTTGGTTTGCTGCAGGTTCATCCAGTGCATCAAGCAGTATGCAGGCAAGCAGCCAGCAGTGCGACAGCTTACTCGCGCACAACCACCTCACTGTTAACAGCAGTCTGGGACTTGTTACAGGTACGTGCAAGGTCGAGCATGCAGGGCGCCATGCATGGTATTGCAGCGCAACACAGATCACGTGCCTGCCTAGTGTCAGATCACCTCCGCAGCAGCAGCAGCGTCAGACTTGTGCCACATGTTGTGTGGGGTCGGGATATGCCAGTGCTCCTATACTGAGAAGCAGCAGCAGCAGCTGGCCACTCCTTCAAGAAGCAGCGCCGCACTTTGCATGTAAAAGGACGAAGTTATACGGTTCCTGCATGTGGTTTTGGCAGCAGCAGCGCTGCTGTAGCAGTTGCACGTACAACACAGACTTCTGAAACACTTTGCTGCCTTTGTTGTTGCTGCTGCTGCTACTGCGACTGCTGCTGTTGCAAGCTATGTGTTGCTGCAGCAAGCAGGCGTCAAGGTTGCCGAGTTGCAAGCTATGTGTTGCTGCAGCTAGCGGGCGTTGTGGAGCTTGCATTCCATCAAATGCACGGTTTAGCAGCAGCTTAAGGCCTGACACAGCAAGAAGGGATGCTGGAGTTGCAAGCAGCATGCTACTGAGCAGTGTCATGACACTCTGTCTGATCAGACAGAACACAATGGTTCAGGTTGCATGTGGCATGTCACAGCATGGCGTTGCATTGCAGGGACATAGCACATTTTGCGGCATTCTTGTCTGTATTTGTGTACCTGTGGCCTGGTGCTAAAGTTGCAGCAGGAGCAGCAGTGACTTGGCCTTGCAAGCTTTGTTACCTGCTGCTGCTTCTGCTGCAAGCTGTGCTCGCGCACCCGGCACCAGCGCGACGGGAAATCATCGATTACTGTTATATATCAATGTTTAACATGTTTAATAAGTGATTCGAGGCTCATTTGGCCCTATCTACAACTTCATCCACAAGTGCTCGAAGTTCATCCACACGCCGTGTGGACCCAGACGGATGTGGATGGCGTGTGGATGGCCGTAGTCCGCTGTGGATGGCACTGTGGATGACCTGATGTGGACGATTTGTGGATGAGTTGTGGATGAGTTGTGGATGGGCCTTGACCATAGTGCTAGCCACCGTCTGAACCATATCTGAAAGTGGCGGTACCCAGAGTGCGCTGCATAGCATCTTGCTGACGCTCAAAGCTAACAGGGAACGGCTGATCTTGCGTTGGCAGGTCCAGCATCCTGATCCCAATATATTTCCGATGGTTGATTGTAACTCACTGCTATTCATCATCATCATCATCATCATCATCATCATCATCATCATCATCATCATCATCATCAAATTACTAGATCAAGCCATAGCATCAACGCCACCGGCCCTGCCCGGGCGGAAGAAAGAGGACTCACTGCTATTGTCATGGACTCAGTCTCAGCTATGGTCGGAGCTTTGTATCATAAGATATACACACGAACAGCGGCAACTTGATGGATTGAAGCCACCATTACGCTGTGCAGCAGCCATGCGCCGCCTGCCGGGCAGTTTTAGTTGAAGCATGGGTTTCTGATCAAAGGCTGCTGTAGGCTGCTGTCTTTGTGTGCATGAGCGTACCAGTCGTTATGGTGGCAGCAGAGCTGATTCTAACACAGCATGTCCTGCTTGTGGTCAGGGTGTTGAGTCTTTGTCACATCTGATGTTTGATTGTCCCGCTACTTCTGCTCAGAGGGATACTATGCTCGATGAAATTCGGTCTGTTTTGCGTGATGTTGCTGGCGGCGCTGAAAAATTGCGCAATGTGTTGTCGTTGACTGATGCATCCACCAAGTTGTTGCGTTTTGTTTCTGATGATATTTGGGTAGTAGGGGGGTGTGCCGAGTGATATCTAGGAGCATTGCTGAGTATCTTGTCCAAGCTTGGGATGTGCGTAATAATTGCAAACACAATGGAGCAGTGCTCCCTCTTTCTTCCGCTCCTGAGGGGCGCGGGGCCGATGGCGTTGATGCTATGGCTTAATGGGTAACATGATGATGATGATGAGGCTGCTGTAGCAAGGAATTACTTGTCAACTTCAAAGTTCATACAGTTGGGGCCCAATGTATACTGCTGTTGCAGCAGCTGAAGCTAGGTTGAGTCCGATCAGATGTCAAAGGTTGCATATAAATGGTACAACACTTGTCAGACAGGTCCGGTCAGGTATGCACAGCAGAACGGCTGCCCATACTAATTGGATGGCCATCGCTGCAGGCAGAGCTGCTGGTGCAGGTGATCTCTGCGCTGCAGTCCGAGTCGGCCCAGGCTGCATGCAACCGTTGCCAGTGTACACTGGCACATGCACATGTGAAAACTTTGTAGCACTCTAGCAGGAAAAGAAATGCATGCAGTAACACCCAACCCCTGCATGCGAGGCTGCTCACGCATGCGTCCAGGGAGCAACACACAGCCAGCAGTGCCTATTGCACAATCGTCTGATACACGCATGCGTGCTGCGCAGCAGGGTCACTTACTCAATGACTGTTCAGGATTGTTCCCAAAACCGGATGCCGGAACTAGTGTCCCGTTGTATGTGTATAGTATTAGGGCTTTCATCCCTTACACTCTCCCCCGCCTAATCGAGGGCGTCCTCGCACTCTCATGGGGCTGTTACCACTCGACGCGTGAGTACTTTGCGTATGGTGTAGGGAGGCCGTGGGTGGGGTCTTAGCCAGGCAATTGAAGCATCTGGATGCCCATTCACCAGTTTAACTTGAGTGCGCATTGAGCGTAATGACTCATCCGGAAAGGGATCAGCGATCTACCTTTTTTGTGTGCCGTGGCGTAGCATGGTACTCTGGCGCTTGCAAGGCGGCAGTATACTTCCCATTGCTCGCTCTTATTGCATATATTGTGACTGCGGTGTCTGAAGACACACGAAGGACTTAGCCTTTCCAGCTCTGCTGGCAGACACGCTTCCCGTGGGGGCCGTGGGGGCTTCCCGTGGCCGATGTGCTTTTGTCGCAATGGCCAGACTAGCAAGCTTAGTGTGCTCGCTGCACCCGTTAGGGCATTCTCAAGCCTCACGAAGATTGTGCGTGCCCAGCGGGGTTTGAACCCGGGTCACAGGATCTCTACAGCAGTCACGGGTGAGCCATAGGACCTCTCAGCTACCAATGTTAAGGATTGTTCCCAAAACCGGATGCCGGAGGAAGTGTCCCGTTGTATGTGTATAGTATTAGGGCTTTCATCCCTTACAGTGACGCAACACCAGTGACGCATCCCATACATGCATTTGAGCATGGCTGCAGGGTGGCTTGGGCGGTCTCTCAACAGCTGAATGCGCCTGTGCTGGTAGAACAAGTTGCAGTGCGAGCGGCAGTCGGTAGTTTTAGGGATGCACTTGCAGACTTTGCTGCTACAGCTCGGGTGCCTCGTCGACATAGGATTCAACTGCTCACATGTCAGCCGTTCATAGCTTGGCAAACTGTGTTACGTGGCAATGGCCTGTGTGTGGTTCGCAGATGACCGCCTGTGTATGCATGTTTTAGGCTTTGTTTTCATGCTCTACACCTTATCCACCAGTGACGGCCAGTCTATCTTCAGATGGAAGCTGTAGGGTCACTGCAGGCCTGCTGTGAAATGCAGCCGTGTCACACCCTCAGCAGCTGGTCTTTCCTCTGCCTGCGTCTCCTATCAGCTGCCTGGAGTCAGACCTGCTTTTCCTGAGCTGATGTCCGACGCCCGAGTTCAGCCCGTCACCTGTACTGCAACATGTATAGATTGCTGTCACTGACACTGCTTACACTACTGCTTGCATGATCAGATACTATCTGATACAACAACATTGCGTGTGATGAGAAAGACTATTTGTGCTTATACAACAAAGGTCATGCCTCTCACAAAGGTAATGCCTTTCAACGTGCATGGCATGCAGCAGCGCTTTATGTTGGAATACAAGAGCAAGCACAGCTACCGTTCTGCGGCGTTGGATTGAAATCATCCACGCCCGCACAATACCCAGCCAGCTGCAGCAGCACCTCCTTACTGCAGCTATCATTCGCTTGTGTCTCATTCTTGCACTCCAAGCGGCCGATCTTGTAGCTCTCTGTCTGGTTCCAGGTTGGGATCAGCGGCCGATTCACCAGCATGCCTAGGGGCGTCGCTCGGGGGCACCCTTTTGTAACATAAACAAACCCGTCAACGCTGCCATAACTTCCCCATGAGTTCCTTAGCATCCAGTACTCTGTGCCGTTGAAAAAAGTGAAGTTCTGAGTACTGCCAGCCGGCGGAGGTCCAGCTCGAACCTGATTGTTATACCCTACCAGCAAAACCGCGTGATTAGCGATCTGGCTCACCACATTGCATCCAAGGTATCCTGCGCGGTACGTCTGCAGGATTGATGCGTCCACAGAAACCTTTGCAGGGGTCCGACTCAGCGCTTGGCCCAATGCAAACTCATTATTGGGCACCCAAGACCACCCCTTGATACCTGTGATGACAGGCTGGTAGCGTCCGTCTTTGCAATTGCCAGAGTAGTCTGCTGCTGTGTTTGATCCAGAAGGGTAGTTGCCGAAGGATCCTGCGTAGCTGCTGCCGACTGCTGCAACGCCGTTGCATGCTAGGTAGTTGAGTAGCACGTGCACCGTGCCGCCGCGGCTGCAGCTGCTGCCTGGGAAGCACTCCATCAGCTGCTGCTCAGAGATGTCCTGCAAGTGTTCAAGAGACGCAGCACAGCAACAGCAGCAGTGTATGGTTGAAAACAGTCGCAAAAGCAGTACGCCAGCACGACCACAGCACACAACAGAGCAGGTATGTACTCGGCAAGTATCACAAACTCGTGTTGCATCAGTTGCGCTTCTTTCGACATTCCCGTTTCTAGTGCACCGTTTGGTCTCTAATGAATGTTCCATCACAACCAGCACAGGGGAGCATCAGAGATGCTGAAGGGCACATCAAGTGTGCCAGACTCACCAGCGCACTGCCATTGTACCCTTGCATTGCCATCGTCGACTCTGCCAGTGATGCCGCTACAAACGCAAAGCTGTTGCTGCAGTTGCTGGGCTGTGCTTTCGGCCCTCTTACTGCTCCAGCTCTCAGCCAGTCAACAGCCTGAAACGGCAACAGCTTGCTGTAAGGGAACGGCACTTGTTTTGAGCAAAATGGCTCTGGGGTGAACGGAGCTGCTGGTAACACCTGCTGGTGTAGTTTGCGAGTTGCTGGCGCGTGCTGCTGCTGCAGGTAGTCTAGCTGCTGCTGCTGCTGCTGCTGGGGCTGCCGTTGGTGTGCAAGCTGTGCAGACGCCTGATCCTGCTGCCGCTGCTGCTGTTTACTGTTTAGGCCCAGCAGCTCCAGCAGCTTCTGCCACCAAGTATGTGCTGGCTGCTGCTGCTGCTGGGCCTGCAGCAGCTGCTGCAGCTCCTGCTGCTCTTCCTCCCCCCCATCTGCCTGCAGCATCTGCAGCTGCTGCAGCTGCTGCTGCATCTGCGCCTGCTGCAGCCGGCGCCCAGTGCCGCTGCTGCTGCCGCCGCCAGTGATATCACCCCCATCTGACGTCGATCCCCCAGCGCCAGTCCCACTCGTATCACCTCCTGCTGCTGAGCTGTTCTGCGATGCTGACTCATTCAGCGCCAGGCTTGCATTGGCTTCTGCTGCTGCTGCTGCTGCTGCAGCCTTCATCGCCGCAATAACAGCTGCTGCTGTTGACGCCACAGGCTGCTGGTTGTCTTGGTCAATGGTGATGCTATTGTCATCTTGAGTGTCACCGGTGTAACCCGCTAGGAACTCCTCCTGAGTCAGCACTGAGAAACGGTTGATGCCAAACTGCAGTTGCAGGCATGACACGACGCAAGCATGCATTGCTCAGTATGGTAGAGACAACATACATCCTACAAGAAGTGGTTGATGCCAGACTGCAGGGGTCAACACAGCCGACTTCATGCAATTTTGTATAGTTAGCATTAGGCTGGCATGGCAAATCAGGCTGATCAGAAGTGCGGTGACAAAGCAAACCCCAAACCTCACTGCCATGAACTCCTGAGTTTGCTGCAGTCACAGCTGCCGTGCAGAACATGAGTAGCAGACTGTCAAAGAGTAGTCACTGCAATGGTAGGCCATTTACATCCTGCTTATGAACAGATGTCTTGCAGCAGGGCTCGCATAACCATTTGTCACATAGTAGCCACTCACCGCAACTTCCGGCCCTGCTAGCTCATTCAGCTGCCTTGCCAATGCCAAGTTGTAGTCAAAGATGCTGCGCCTGTAAGCCGCCTCTGTTGAGTTGTCATAACTGACGTTATAACGCACCAGCCAGTTCCTCCATGCAATGTCTGGGTACTTGGACGCATAGGTGGTGCGGTTCCTGCGAGAGCATCAGGCAGTAGCACCCGACAGCGGCGGGTATGGAACACTGCAGTGGACTGCTCAGGATATGTTGCTGCATCAAACAAGGAGCTACTGAACGATTGCTTCAAGATGTGTCATGTGGTTGTTTGCTGTGTGTATGATGCTGGGGTGTGTGTTTGCTGACCTTCGCTGCCAGAGTCATCCAACACAAGTGTGGTCTGCTGCGTCAACATACGCAGCTGCACACTGCTCACTAGCTTATATCAAGCTCCTTTAACCTGAAGTGCGTGTTTCACCTACTCATAGCACTGATGTTGGGGCAGTCTTACCTTTCTGCCAGCACTGCCCTGAAGATGCGCTGGGTCTCCACTGCCTTGTCCAGATCGGAGAATCCAGCGGGCCATGTGCCTCCGTTATCGACCCATGGTCGTCCTATTTGCTGCAGGCTGCGCCTGTGCCTATGCAATTGAGTTGCGGAGTATGGCGGGGCTCGGCTACCTTCGACTCCTTGCGACGGCACTGCTGGGTGGGCGAACAGCCCAATAAATAGTAGAACCACAATCACATAAGATTCTTTTGCTGCATTCAACATGATGGATTTTTGCAACAGTCCATCATGCGAACATGCACATCGTTGAGACGTCAGTAGGACCACTAAATCCGTTCAAACGTACATATTTACGCATATGTGACATAAACACCACAACAGACTCCCTGTAGCGACGCGTGAAGGATCACCAAGAATATGAACCGAACAGGCTGTGTCACTAGCAGTGCTTTACGGTCAGGACGACAGGAAATTGGCTGAAGAATGCTCTGATATCGCAAACACAATTTACGCTGCGCGACATGTGCGGAACCCGAGGTTCGCCACCCAACCTGCAGGTGCTACAGCTCATGACCATGTGACCTGATCAGTGAGGCCTGACAAGCCACCCAACCCTCTTCTTCTTCCACCCAACAGCAACACCACATGTGGCGAACACTCGTCACGCCTGCTGCGAGATACTTTGCTGATTACACCAACACATTCAAACAAGCAGTCGCGAACAGTGCACGCATGCGCATGCACTGTCAGCTTGAGCATGTGAGCACCACCAACTGCAGGAGACGTACAAGACCTGCTCTCATACACATCGTCTCATCATCACACAAACATATGCACAGTAGGACCTCTACTGCAGCACAACGCTCAAATATCCAGGTCATCATCTGGGTCTTCATCCGAATCATGCTCCTCCTCACTATCGCGCACATACAGGATGTGCCCCAGCCTGCCGCTGCCTGCCCCATCATGCACACCAGGCCCGTAGCCACCAGCAGCAGGCGGCAGGTACTGCCGAAAATCTTCAGCTGCATACGTCTTGCTGGCACCCTGGTGCACGTACGGCAGCTGCACAGCTGCCCTAGCCGCACGCTCCTGCAAGCAAGCAACACAGCATGAAGGGGTCGGATACCTATGCTTGCTTGCTTAGCGTTCCTGCGAGAGTGCTGCTGCATTTAGAGCATACAGCAACCATGACAGCATGTATCACATGGTGGAGTCCAGCCAGTAGCATGAAGGTGTTGCCGGCTGTGTGCCGTTGCCAGGACGGCCCTGGCAGCCGGTGTCCAACTGCTGTAAGATTGCAAGGCAGGCATGTGTTGCAGTGTTGCAGATCGTGTCTAGCAGTTGAGCTGCTGACGTGGTGCATGGACTGCGGGGAACGGCAGTACAAAACTGCCCATCTATCCATGTAGCCCGCACCCCGGCGGGCAGGTTTCTATGGCTGTTGCAGATTTGGAAGACGTCCAGACAGGCTGCTGTGCTGTGCTTTGCTCACCTGTTCAGATACCTCCAGCCGCATACTGCTGCTGATCTTCTGCGACAGCTCATCACCTGCACCACCTGCAGCGCCAACTGCTACTGCTGCAGCTGCTGCTGGTGCAGCCTGCACACTGGCCTCACTAAGCTGCTGCTTCTGCTGCTGCTGCTGCTTCTGCTGCAGCTGCTGCTGCACCAGCGAGGTCTTCACGAGCAAGCGAGCATCAACAGCTGCTCCCTCTGGTGCTGCAAACACCTCGACTCCTCCTCCAGGCAGTAGTGCATACAGCTGCTGCTCTACTTTGAGTCTGCCGACGCGAGCTCGTTTGCTGCTAGCAGTGATCTGGCCATGGCAGGTGCGGCCAACTGCTTTGTTCAGCAGCTCTTGCTGGAGGCCCTGCAGGGGGTGCAGCTGCAGCACCATACTGCTGAGGGACTGCAACGCTGACATGACATGCGGAGTGTGGAGGTCCTGCAGCCAGCACACAACACAACACGCAAAAAGCAAAGTAGGGTTGATAATGATCAGCGGTCTGTTGCAGCACAGAGACAGATGAGACATGTGCACAGTGAGGCATGACGTGTGCTGTCTGGAAGTGCTGTAGGCAGCAGTGCATGCTGAAGGCTGCCTAAAGTTATTTAAATCATAACCAATCGCTGCGCAAGCAGTACGTAGCGACATATGTCTTCTAAGTCTACATGCAACTGCTGCACCGAACAGATATGGGCCATATCATATGGCTAGTTGAACCGCACCTGGTGCACAGACAGCAGCATGCTGGACACGCAGCTGCAGCTCTTCAGCGCCAGCAGCACCTGCATGACCTGCACACATGCAACAGCAATTGCATGGTGTTGTAGCACGGAGGAGATTGGGACGTGTGTGTGCAACAGAAAGGCCATTTGGGTTTCACAAGACAGGCAGTGCCGTGCTGGAGTGTAATTCAGCCTGCTGCTGCAGTTGTTGCTGAACTTCGTACGACAGAGACCAGCCTGCTGCCACACTGCAAGGAGAGCTAAGCACGGACTGGGTTCACTGTGCAATCATGTGATGAGGCAATCTGCAAGCCCACTGCAGTCGCTGTCCATCACTGCCAATGCAACCTTCAAGCAAGCTGCTGCAAACGAGCAGTAAGACCAACATCCAGGCATGCTGCATAGCTACTTTGCAAGCTTTTTCAGCTGAAAGACTGCATACCTGCATCAATGGGTGTCGCAAGAGCAGTGTGCTCAAGCCTGCGACCACCAGACAGCAGCTGCCATTGCTGCTCACACCAGCAGCAGCACTCCAGGCTGCTGCATCTGCCTGCACCAGCTGCTGCAGCGCCTTCAAGTCCTGCCACTGCACCTGCTCTGATACAGCGCTGCTGCAAGATAGCCAGCCTGCCGGATCTGTGAATAAGTCGGTGACAGATTGCACTCCTGCTGCTTGCAGTTCTGACGGTGGCATGTCTATGGCAATAGCGTGCATACGCTGCACTTGACTGCGCCCTTCTCTTACAGCAGCTGTCGTTTCCCTGACGACCTGCGTCCGAGCGGCGCTGAGTGAGGCATGCAGTCAAACTCTCCATGGCTGTCGTTTCGCTGATTTGCACGCCGATTTCTACCTGATCGAACACAGCGTGCCCTCCTTGAACGTTGGCATCATCTACTATCAGTACTACATTAGCAGCAGTCTCCACTTGGCCATCCCGCAGGCACCGCGCACAGGCGTCCATGTAGTGCTACTGCTGCTGCTGCTGCTGCTAAACAAGCAAGTTATATGGTCTCCGGTCAACACGCGAGACAACTTGAGCTTTCGAACAATTCACATACAAACGCAACACTGCAAGGAAAAGGGGCGCCAGAAGTATTGAGCGCTGAACACAAACATCTGCTCACAAACCCTGCATAACACGCCGTAACATGCCAGTAACAGTCCACAACGCCAAAGCAGCCCCAGAACTTCTCCATCCCTCGACTGCACTGCTCCAACAGCTGCCACAACATCCACGCAGCTGCCACATCGCCTCATATGTCTAGCACCCTGCCTCCAGCTGCACGTGGCGCCTGCGTCTGCTGCTCCTGCCCGGCACCTGGGTGCCGCTGCCTGTGCTTCTGCATGCGCAAAATCCTCCTGCAGGGCTTCAGGTCTGCAGCTGTCACCCAGTGCGAGGCTCCAGCCATGGGGCACTCGATGCGGCCTCTGTTGCGTGTGATGTCAGCCCTGATTGCTGCGCCCTCGTACACGAAGCCCTTCTGGTCCTCTACTGGATCATCCAGGTCAATCAGCTGCAGCAACCAAACGGGTTTATGTTTAGCACTGCATTCAGCAAATCAGATCAGGTGAACGTGCACGGCTGCAAACGCATTGGTTGCAGCACACTGTAGAAGATCTGGCTGCTACAGCTGGCAGCGCTGAACGACCAGAGGACCATGCCGCGGCACGCACATGTGCAACTACTGCTGCTGATGCTGTGCCAGTGGAATTTGCTTTTCAAGTTTCATGTGTGGTTGCACGAGAGCAGTAGAGTACCAAACAGCATGCAGTAGTAGATCACCAGCTTCAATGTGTATGGGCACTTCTCGTTCTTCTCTGCGCCTCCCAGCACCACCAGCTCTTCATCGTCATCAAGCTCGTCATCTGCTGCTGCAGCGTCCAGGCCAGCGATGTCGTCAAACTCACCCACATCCTCATCGCGCTCCGGGTGTGCACTGCAGCAGCAGCAGCAGCGGCGGCGGCAGCAGCAGCAGTACAGTAACATAACAATCACTGCTTCAAAGCGTATGCAGGTAAACTGTTAACCAAACCATAATGCTGGTAGCTCTGAAGGTGCAACTAGGTGCCACCCCAAAGTGCTCTGATCCTGTCCACGTGGATGACGATTGCAAGCTAAAATCTGGAAGCCCTTCAACTGTGGCCTTTTGCAAGACTGCTGCTTGCCAGCATAAAGCTGGTGCTGTCCAAGTGTGGTCCCAGTCAATGTGTTGTTATGTTTGCTTGCAGGCCGTCATCTTGCATCTGCTCAGCTTCGCCACAACAGGAACGTGCTGTGCTGCTGGTTGCTGCTGGCCTGTGCTGTTTGCTGCGTGCTATATTGTTGCTATCCAAACAAATCTTAACTAAACTAGTTGCTGTGATCATCCGCAACCTGCCGCTGCACCGTGACGCTGCCAGCTAGGCTGCTGCTTGCTAGCACGGCAGCACACCCAGCCACACAACATACACAACGTGGCAAAGTATCGCAGGTAGCACATGCTGCTACTCACTCTCGTGGTGCTTCATCCATTGCTTCCTGCATCATCTGCTTGAAGTTGCTTTTCTCAAGCGTAGGCGCGTACTCGCGAGCAACCTGCTGCAGCGCTGTCCTGTGCGCTTGCACTTGCTGCTGCGCATTCACCAGCTGCAGCAGCTGCTCCCGCAGCTTCTTCAGCTGAAGAAGTTATTCAGTCACATCAGAAACACAGCAGAAACGTGAAGATAAGGGTGATGTTGAATCCAGCAGGTTATGCAATGCTGCCGATTGGTAACAAAAGGGGAGCCATGGGTGACTAGAGAGGTCACTTCCTTTGTTTAAGGCAGCATACCATGTATGTATTGAGAACACTGCTGACCCTAGAAGGCTGTCAAGTGCCACATACAGCTGTCTGTGGCTGTGGCGCTGCTTGATCTAGCAAACCCCAAGATAGGAGCTGCCATCTGCAGCCATGCGTGCAGGCAGCACTGTGGGCACACAGCCCTACTGCAGGCACACACATGCCTGCATGATACACTACATGCCAGGTGTTGGCAGTCTGCTGCACCTTTTCGTCATCGTGTTCATCCACGTATAGCTGTGCTGCTTCTAAAACTGACTCTTTGCAGGCCTTGATGTTCTGCAACACAAAGCATGAAACACAGCATGAAAGCATACATCAGCAGGCTGCAGGCTGCCCAAGTCATGTGACAATGGTCCAATACACGTGGCTGGGCTGCAACGTAATAAGCTTGCAATGCTTGTGCTGGTGTGCATGTGCTGCTGCATGGGCCAGGACACAGCACAGCACAGCATGCTGCCATGAAGTGGACTTGGTGGGCCAGGCGTCCGCTGCAGCAGCTATTCGCAGCCTTCACCATTCGCTCACCTCAAGGAAGCTTGTATCCAGCTGCTGCGTGTGCGGAAACCGTGAAGTGACCGCACCAGGATTCAAGTGCACAGCAACATCTTGTGTGCCTGGCATCTGACTCATGGTTGTTGATGGGTGCGAGAACAAGCGTTGATGGTGTCAACATATGAATATCGGTTGTGCTTAGACGGTTCGCTGAGCTTGGGGCTGCAGGAAAGCTCTTGCTGTAATGCTTGTGATACTCTGTCTCTTGACCGCAAGAAGCAGAAGCATGTCGAACATAGAAATGGTTGTAACCTGCCTCGTAGCTGAACGGCTGGTTGGTACTGTGCAGGTCTGTGCTTGTTACTTTTCAAACTGCAGTGCCCGTGCTGTGATACAGCGAGGTACCCCCAGGGCGGGCTGGTGAGGTACCAGGGGCCAGGAAAGCGGATTTTACGTTTGACGTCATGATAATAGCCGCTGTTTTGTGTGTCTGCTGCCGTGGAACTGGCTTTTGCAGCATCAGGTGCCACACCATGCTGCGGCAGCGTCAGGCTGTGACCAACAGGCTGTGGTGCTCTTCAGACAGGGCCACCGACCACTCAGATACGTTCAGCAATGCCGCTTCAACTTCCTTGACCTGAAACAACAACGCTACGTGAATCACAGCAGGGGCTACATCAAACATGTACAGGTCACCGTGAGGCTGCAGTCTGTATACCTGGTGACACTGGATACCTGGTGACACCGCAGGAGCGGCCCCTGACGTATCGTAATGAGTTCATTTGTGACATGCATCACATGTCCAAGTCTGACGCTGGCAGCGTCATGTTAAGATGACACGAGCGCTGGGCTTTGTGCTCAAGCCTTGCAAGACCGTCTTCTTGCACATTGTCAACATGCCATCACCAACACACATTGGACAATGCCAGCCATGACAGGTATGCAGTCAACTGCAGTTTTAGTTACTCAACTTCACTGCAGTACAGCAACTGGAATCGTAGAGACTATACCATTGATCTGGTAATTTGACGATCATGATGAGACTGTACCATTTGGCCAAATGCTATACATGTGCACATGCTATGGTACAGCAACAGATCACTCAAGACAGAACGGAGCTAGCACATGTGTAAGTTGCACTGAAGCCCCAACTGTCCTCTTTGTTTGATCAAAACCCATTGATGGCACATGTCCTTCAAAAATGCTCAATATCTGCCCACCTTTGTACAAAAGGCACACTGTGGCAGTGCCGCAATCACTCTCGTATGCAAACAACTCAGTTTGTACCACGTATGCCTGTTGGCTTGACAGCTGGCTCCCTACGTTTCAGGGGGCAATGCTGTCAGAGATGTTTCTAAGCATAACACTGCTGCAGCACAAATGCTGCTGCATGCACGCAAACGTAACACCACAACACAACCGCAACAGTACAGCCTGCTGCGCACTCATGCCAGCCCTCAAACTGCAAGAGCTGACGTACACTCAACTTTATGCCCAACCCTCTGCCCACCGTGTTCTGCCAAATAACCAGCATCAACTTCTGACACATATTTGAGCAGAGTCACCCTGTCACAAAGCGCAGATGCACGATGTGTGAATCTGCACTACTTGACCCCACCCTTGCACTAGTATCGCATCAAGCGGCACTGGCACTTCAACTGCCTGTGACTCAAGAGCATACACGTGTGCACCAGCCCTACACACTAAGCCACTTCAGCTGCTCTCCAACTAACACCATACACGTGTGCACCAGCCTCGCACCAGTGCTGCACCTGCAGCACTAAGCCCCACACCAGCTAGCGTCCCTTGCCAGGACAGCTCACTGCCAACTACTTCCACTCACAGCCCCGCACTCACTCACAGCTGCTTAGTCCACTTCCTCAACAGAGGGGCCCTGGTGGGGTGCTGCACCTGCACCACCCATACCACCGCCTGGCATACCACCTGGCATGCCGCCTGCTGCTGCTGCCCCCTGGTACATGCGCGTGATGATCGGGCTGCACACTCCCTCCAGCTCCTTCTGCTTGTCCTCAAACTCCTCAACTGCAGAGCAGCAGCAGCAGCAGCAGAAGAAGAAGAAATGGCAGCAGCGGCAGGAAGCAGCATGTATGCGTCAGTGAATGTCATCGACTGCGATCAAGCCTGTCCTTGTGCACTGCAATCACAGCAAGCAGATTCAAGCAGATAACTTCCCTGGCGTGCCAAAGTCTGTGCATGTGCATGCTTTATAACTGATAAGCAGTTGGCGGTGTCCAAACAGCACAGCACAGCAAACAAACACGTCATCAACTGGGTCAAGTCTGTCCTTCGAATGCACTGCGATCAAAGCCAGAAACTTCACACAGATCTTGTCAACTCACCTTCAGCCAGCTGGTTGCTCTCCAGCCACTTGAGCACGTCCTCCACAGCGTGCTCAATCTTGGCCTTGTCATCAGCAGGCAGCTTGTCAGCGACCTTGTCGTCACGGATCGTGTTGCGCATGGAGTAGGCGTAGTTCTCAAGGCCGTTCTTGGCCTCAATCTTCTTGGCCTGCTGCTCGTCCTCATTCTTGTACTTCTCAGCCTGTGTGGACAGCAGTGAGATGCAGCCGACAGCGCTGTCAATATGCATACAGAAACAGTAGGTAAACAAGAGTAGCTGTGCTTCACATCATGCTTGCCATACTTGCGCTTGTGTGAATCCAACAAATTCAAGGAGGCAAGTGGACAAGCACACGACATAGTGCAAGGTGTGCAGTGAAGACTGCAACTGCTGTTGAGTCAATGCAGTGTAAAGGGCCTGACATTGCAGCCACCACTGCTGCCCCACGGCAGTTTCTGCGAGCCTCGTAGCGCAGATGAGTGCAGCTGTGGATCCTGTTGATCATATTGCAGTATAATGCCAAGGGTTGGTGCTGCTGATCACAGGCGGCACAATCATGGCTGCAAACAATACCGTGTTATGTGACATACAGCATCACCAGTGACTCGAGCACGCTGCTCACCTCCTGCACCATGCGCTCTATGTCGTCCTTGCTGAGGCGGCCCTTGTCGTTGGTGATGGTGATCTTGTTCTTCTTGCCCGTGGTCTTGTCCTCAGCCGTCACGTTGAGGATGCCGTTGGCGTCAATGTCAAACACCTGTTGACGGCGGCAGCGGCAGCAGCAGCAGCAGCAAGCATGATGTAGCACTTGTGTCAGATGACTGCAGGTTGTGGTGTGCGATTCGGCTGCGTTGCATGCCATCTGTTGACAAACAGCCGCATCACAACGCCCATGTGCATGCACTGGACTGTGCAGGGTGAGGCTACACGCTGTGCCGAGATTGCCTTCAATGGCGGTGGTTCCACGTAGATCTGACGCGTGCCGCATGGTGCTGGGGGGATGCTATTTACCCAGGCAGACAAGCAGTACAACAAAGCAGTACAGCTTTTTGATAAGGTGACAACTGTGTGCACTCACCACGTTGATCTGGGGCACGCCGCGTGGTGCTGGTGGGATGCCGCTCAGCTCAAACTTGCCCAGCAGGTTATTGTCACGCGTCATCTTGCGCTCACCCTCATACACCTGCAGCAGCAGCAGCAGCAGCAGCAGCATGTGAGAAGTCGGCTGTATCAGCCAAAGCTGCCATGCGTAACTGACAATGATTTGGCCAGCAATGACAACAAAGAAGATGCAGTGTGCAGCCTAACACTGCCAGCTGCTATCATAGTAGCAGTGGAGAACACCTGTAGCATGCTAAAGCACTCCGCAGTGCTAAGGCATTGTTGCTGGTCACACCGCCATTCCCACCGGCATCAACACTTGAGGGAAACTAGACAAGCTGTCATGACTCTTACAACGGCAACCACCACACAGCTACACCACACCCACCTGGATCAGCACACCATTACTCCAATCGTCAGTAACACATGTGAACTAGACGCAACAACAAAGACCACACAACACTCACCTGGATCAGCACGCCAGGCTGGTTGTCCGCGAATGTGGAGAACACCTGCTCCTTCTTCGTCGGCACGGTCGTGTTACGCGGAATCAGCACCGTCATCACACCTCCTGCTGTCTCAATCCCCATGCTCAGCGGTGCCACGTCCAGCAGCAGCAGATCCTGCACCTTTTCACCACCTGCACCAGTCAGGATGGCTGCCTGTACTGCTGCACCGTATGCAACGGCCTCATCTGGGTTGATAGATTTGCAGAGCTCCTTGCCATTGAAAAAGTCCTGCAGCAGCTGCTGCACTTTGGGGATACGTGTGGAGCCGCCAACGAGTACGACTTCGTGCACGGAGGCCTTGTCAATCTTTGCATCCTTGAGCACCTTCTCCACGGGGTCCATGCACTTCCTGCAAGCAGCAACAGCATTGAGAAGCAGCAGTGATGACAGTCACTGAACATGTCATGACATTTTGTCGATCTTTGCGTCCTTGAGCACCTTCTCCACTGGGTACATGCACTTCCTTCAAGCAAGCAGTTCTTCCGCCCCGGGGGCGCGGGGCCGATGGCGTTGATGCTATGGCTTGATCTGGTAATTTGATGATGATGATGAAGCAAGCAGTAACAGCAGCAGAAGCAGCAGCGATGACAGTCAATGCACGCATATGACGTATGGTGGATCTTTGCGTCCTTGAGCACCTTTTCCACTTCCTGCAAGCGGAGACAGCAGCAGAAGCAGCAGTGACAGTCAATGACAAGCACCACCTCGTGCACGGAGGCTTTGTCGATCTTTGCATCTTTCAGCACCTTCTCCACTGGGCCCATGCACTTCCTGCAAGCAGTAACGGGCAGCAGGAGCAGCAGTGACAGTCATGCACACCGTGCAGGAGGTACAAAAGGCATGCGCTGCTTGCAACTCGACAGAGGAGTAGGTGGCAGTACTCAGCCTGCGCGCACACTGTGCATTATGATAATGAGCACCACTCGATGCTGAGGCCACCACAAGGCATGCACATTCACAGGTCCACACAAGCACAGCATTCTATGATGACTGCCACAGCAAGGCATGCACATTTCAAATTCAAAGTGACAGCTGCAATCACTTGAACACGTCCATGCACAGCTCCTCAGCGCACACACAAGTGATGAGCACCGTTCCACGCTAACTGCCACGGCAAGGCATTCACGATTCGATTTCAAACTGACCGCTGCACTCACTTGAATAGGTCCATGCACAGCTCCTCAAAGCGTGCGCGTGTGATGGTGCTGTAAAAGTCAATGCCCTCGTACAGCGAGTCTAGCTCCACAGTGGTCTGCGCAGCGCTAGACAGCGTACGCTTTGCGCGCTCGCAGGCGGTGCGCAGGCGGCGCAGGGAGCGGGGGTTGTCGCTGATGTCCTTCTTGTTCTTGCGCTTGAACTCCTGTTCGCATGAAGGTCAACAGCAGCAGTGTGCGGCAGAAACAGAAGGTCAGCATGTGTCTTCAACTCGGCAAGCAGCTGTACAAAGCAGCATCTCACCCTGCTTTGGATCCTGACAGCAGCATCAAAACATAGCAATAAAGCCAGCTGCAAGGCCCGGTCGAACTTTCAGTCAAACCCACCGCCACCAAGTAGTTGACCAGCCTGTTGTCAAAGTCCAACCACACAGTAGCAACCAATCACAGCAGCTAGGCGAGCTGTCAGACCCAGTCAAACCCCAAGTCAAACCCACCTGCTCGAAGTGGTTGACCAGCCTATTGCAGCAGCTGTACAAAGTAGGCTCTGGCATGCTTTGGTTCCTGACATTAACATCCAAACATGGCAATAGAGCCAGCTGTAAAGCCCGGCCAAACCCTCAGTCAAACCCACCTGCACGAAGTGGTTGACCAGCCTGTTGTCAAAGTCCTCTCCACCAAGGTGGGTGTCACCAGCAGTGGCCTTCACTTCAAAGATGCCGTCATCGATGGCCAGCAGCGAGACATCAAAGGTGCCGCCCCCTAGGTCGAAGATGAGCACGTTGCGTTCGTGAGTGGAGCCGCCAGAGGCCTTCTTGTCCAAGCCATAGCTGTAGATGCAAATTCAAAATTTGAAGAACAGCAGCAGGTGGGAAGAAGTAAGCTGGTGTCAGGAGCTCATATGTGTGTATGCAGAAAGCTATTGCTCGTGAGTGGAGCCGCCACTGGCCTTCTTGTCCTAGCCGTAGCTGCCGACAGACAATTATTTGTAGTAGTGCAGCAGGCAGTGCAGCAGCAGGCAGGAACAAGTAAGCAAAGGTCTCAGGATCTCCGAGCATAGTATGTGTGTATGCAGAGAACTAGGCGTCTTATCCGTCAGCAGTCATAGCTGCAGGTTAGATAGAGAAGAAAGCAGACAGGCAGCAGGCAGGCAGAAGAAAAGGGTGCCAGAAGTGCATGTGTATGTATGCTGGCTAGAGGCAGCAGGCATGCTTCCTGAAGGTTGTGGATGCTGTCAACAGGTGCGCAACTCCGCTGCTGCTGCTTGCATGGATTACAACCAGCCACTCTGAAGTTCCTGCTGCACAACAGCTGACTTGACTGCTGAGGTCTCCTGCTGCATGTGCATCCCTCAGCTACACTGCTACCAAAAGCAATCTGCACAACTCTTGTGGAAAATATTAGTTTTGCCCAGCTGTCAAGCTGTGTCACTCACGCAATGGCAGCTGCCGTTGGCTCGTTGATGATGCGCAGCACCTCCAGGCCTGCAATCGTGCCTGCGTCCTTAGTCGCCTGGCGCTGGCTGTCGTTGAAGTAGGCCGGCACGGTGATGACAGCCTGCTTGATCTGCTGGCCCAGGAAGGCCTCTGCTGTGTCCTTCATTTTGGTGAGCACCATGGCACTGATCTCCTCTGGGCTGAATGTCTTGGCCTCGTTCTTGAACTGGACTGCAGGGCAGCAGCAGCAGCAGCAGCAGAGGGCAACGGGTGCAGGCAAAAAGAGGGTTAGTGATGGGCGCATAAAGAGCAGGGTCAGGTGCTGCCATAGCGCAATGCTACTGCTGCTCAGTGTTGCCGTCAGCAGCGGCGGCACCGCCTTTGGTTAATGCGGGGCTAGGGGGAGCCGTTGCTGCTGCAACTTGTGTTACCCTTTCTTGTATCGCTGCTGTGCGACTCTGCTATCACTAATGTGCTTGTCAATGGCTGCTACATAGAGTTCCTGCAAGTTCCTGCAAGCAAGCAGAAAGTTCCAGACCATGTCGCACCACCAGCCTGGACTCACCCTCAATGGCTGGCTTGTCGCCAGCTGCCTGCTTGATGGCAAACGGCCAGTGCTTGGCATCCTCCTCCAGCAGCGGGTCGCTGAAGTGGCGCCCAATCATGCGCTTCGCGTCAAAGACGGTGTTGCGCGGATTCATGGCGACCTGGTTCTTTGCTGCATCACCAATGAGGCGCTCTGTATCTGTGAAGGCAACATAGGATGGCGTTGTCCTGTTGCCCTGGTCGTTTGCGATGATCTCCACACGATCATTCTGCCACACACCCACGCAGCTGCAAGCAGGGAAAGCAGAGAGCAGGAGAGGGCAGCAGGTCAGCGTCAGCACTGCCTTCTGGTCATGTGCACACATGCTGCAGTACTGTCCAGAATATGTTCATGCTGCTGCTGCTGAGCAGCATGTGACGTTACTGGCGCAATATGCTGCAGCTTTTACAGTGCATCAACATGCAACACCTCCCGCCTGACTCAACAAAGCTCACGAACGCCCATGGTTATGCTGCACGGACACCACTGCATTTGGAGCCTTGAACGCGCTGAGCCTACTATACAGCGCTGTTTTGACGCTCGTGATGATACTGTGCAGTGCGGCAGCCCACGATCGTGCACCCTCTGTCTCGTGAATGCTTCTGGAACAATTCTGCTGCTGTGCTAGCCAGGTGCTTTCTGCTGCATTTAGCCTGAAAAATGAGTGCACTCACGAGTATGTAGTTCCTAGGTCGATGCCGATAGCCACCATGGTCGAAAGCTGAACTGCGAGATGTGCGTACTCAGCTTGAGCGTGCTGAGAGCAATGCCTGCTTGTCGTGTGTCCTGTATGTCGAGAAAAGACTTTGATCGATGCAAGAGTGAGCGACACAACGTAAGGGCCTGCTTTATATAGTCTACACGGAAAGCAGGTGGTCCAGCTCTCGGGCTCGCCAGACGCTTCAAGATTGTTCCAGTAGCAACCACAAGACATGCGCAGTCTCCGCCTGAAAACGCAGTTATTTGGTCCTAATTGTTGAATTTAAACGACAAACAAGTCCAGCTGCCACCATCACTGCAACATTCGTATCTTGCCAAGTCGGACTGCGCTTGCGCAACTGCAGTACGGGACTGCAGCTGCATGTCTGGCAAAGCACGCCAGCGTTGTCTTGAGCAGCCTTACCACACTGCAATCTGATGATACAGGCGTGAGGTCACCAACACGTCTAGGCGACTGCCAGACTTCTTGCTGCACATGGCAGGCCCTGGCCAGCTGGCCATGGCTGCAGCCATGCATGGCTGCTATACCAACTGCTAGAACAGCCAAAACAGCCTGCAATTGATGTTACATCGATAAACACCGCAATAACAAGGAAATGACTTCTCAGTGACTGGGGCCATGGCTCCATGTCCGCTGGTGTCTGACATGCATGCAAACTTCAAGCCTGCTTTTAGATACGTGCTAGCTGCTCTGCTGGGGCTTGCTAGCTGCTTGAATGCAAGTTGCTTCGTAGCTCTGCTCCCAGTTCTTTCCATCATACGAGCGCACTGTCACTGATGCTACTGTGCCAGGGTCAATGCAGTGCACGGTGACTGCAGCTCCGTCTGGGTTTGAGCGGGGCACGTAGTAACTGCAGATGCCGCACGTCTTGCAGAACAGGTGGCGGGCGGTCTTGGTGCCAAACTGCGCAGGTTGTAAAACACAACAAAACAGCACAGTCAGCAGTGTTGCTCGGCACGTGATTTATGTAGGGGTTGACGCTTTATCTGGTATGCCTGCAGCAGTGATCACAAGTGGAAGCGGGGAATGCATCTGCAGCACTTAGAGCAGTCAGAGGAACCGTACGATTGTGCCCATGCATCTGATGAGGGAGTCCCGCCTCCTTCCATATCCCTTGGTCACACACGTCCTTTGTAGCCTTGACTAACCCAGGCGCTGCAGAGCACTAGGGGAGTCACTCACTCAGTCACTCACCCCACCTGTTCTGTTGCTGCACCCCTTGCTACTGCCAGTTACGTCACATGGTGCACAGGCAATCATGGAGATTTGTTGCAAAGCATCAAGGAATCACCTGATAGCATGACAGGTTGTCTTTATCGGATACAAGCTTGAACGCAGCGCCAGGCACAATTGTGTGCGTGTTGTGCTTCATAGCGCATATGCTGCCTGCAAAAATAGGAAAAGATCTCACATGTCAGAAGTGCTTGCGACAAGGCCTGACTGGCAATTTGTAGCAACACTGCACATGCTGCTGCTGCTGCACACAGAACACTGCAGCTGCTGAAAGAGCCAGCTTTGACTGCGCCTGAGCTGCAACTGCAAGCTGTTCTAGGCCTTGCCAGCACAGCTGCTGCTTTGAGACAAGCAATGCTGTTGTGCAGACTGATTTGTTTCACAAACCAGGCAGGACCTACAGTTGCAGTCCCAAGCTACCAGATCTGCTGGGGCTTCAAACTGTCAGTAGTTGCGTTATGATGTGGCAGCGGCGCAGGGAGATAGAAGGGTTGTCAGCACGAAGGCACGCCACAGCTGCTGCTCTGCGCCAGCTGCACCTGCCAGCCTGACACATCAGCAGTGTGACATGGCAGCCCATGCACGCACCTCAAACCTGCATGAAAAGAAACAAAGTTGCATCAGCATATGCTGACCGTACGTTACTTGCATAACGAGCACGGAAATGGTCGTCCTGCTGTTGCTGCTGCTGCTGCTGCTGCTGCTGCTGGTTGCTGCCTGTGCACACCTCACTGCACCACAGTGGCAGCCTCCGTGATGCTTCACTAGGTTTGAGGCTGCTTCTTGACCGCTGCTTGCGTTGCCTGCTGATGCGTCTGCCATGTTGATCGCTGCCGGAAGTCTCTGTCCTGCAGGCTATAACTTTTTGCAACTCTCACAAGTGTCTCGATATTTACGTATAGCCACACGTGCCGTACTATTTCGTGTTGTGTTTTACACGCCGCTGCATGCTGCGGACGTTCCGATCGAAGAATGTCATACAGCTGCAGGTTGATCAACTCTACATCAACCCATGTCATTGTTTGCATTGCCCTCGCCACAGCACAACATTGATAAATCGTAGCTCAGTATCATCACGTACGGGTGAAGAAACACAGCCTGTGATCTGCGCTGGCTGCCAGCATGTAGTACATGTGGCTTTTGTCTGATGCTCTTTGAGCAGCTGGCTGGGTCAACTCAGCTTGTTGACAGATCCAGACAAAGCCTTGCCGAACATTACTAAAGTATAGGTCTCATGCAGACCCTGGAGGAATGCAAATATCCTGACGCTGGGTTACAGTGTGTCACATGACAAAAGTACAGCACGCTGGTGCGTGATGGTGTCCAACGTTGGTGCTGCACGTAGCACACCGCTAACACAGCTGAGACGAAGCAAGCGTTTAGGCATGCATCACAGGCTCTTTAGACAGCATGGTGCAAGACACTATCACTCGCAGCCTGTGTTGGCAAACGGACGTCTGTTTCCTGGCACAACCGTTGTGACAACATCTGCGTCACAAACCTGCAAAACATGCGTCACCCGCACAGATGCCAGCAAGCTGCATCATCCCAATCAAACCATATTTTGGCACCTTTGAAACCAAATCCCACAGGCCTTTTCAACTTCGCCATGCTGCTACCAACAGTAAAAGCTGCAACTAAAACTAAAAGGCGCCATAGCCCTGGCATCTAGGGATGTAGCCAAAAGGTGAAGCATTAAAGTTTGAGATGCAGCTGCTGCCGCAGAAGTGGCTGCAGTGAGGGGTTCTGCTACTGGAGCAGACCCTCCTAGGCTAGGTTGCATGCATACATTACTGATCATCATTGAATGCCGAGACTGGGGGAATGTCACATTGCGTGACAAACATGGGCCCTTGTGCACAAGACGAGGACAGCCTGCACAAGATTGCTGAGTAACAGACAGGATTCCAGCTCCATGCGTGCATTGCTTGCGATCTTGGTAACTGAGATGCATCCTGCAGGAAAGCAACTAACTATACTGAAAAAAAGCACTTGTGCAAACCCAACATAAGCTAAAACAGAAGGCAGCATGCTTGCTTGATTGATTGATGGTAGTTACCGGGTGCGTCCAGAGACACTTTTAGGACCGCAGATCGCGGCACACGGGAGTAAACCACCAAAAGCCCCAGAGAGGCAAAAAGCAGCTTCCCCCACCCAATAACATGAACTCTGCGCAGAGATAGACTGGCATGACGGAAAAAACAGTGTCAACGTCAGGTGTCTGAAAGCAAGGCATGTAGACATGTCATGTCAGCAACGTGCAGGTACTGAACACATGGGTGCTCCTGCAGCAAGAGTTGGGGACATTGAGCAACATGATGATCAACACGATCATGGACCTCTGCTACTAATTGACAACACAAGGTGACAACCAATCCCAGCACTACCAAGGCACTGCAACCAAAATCAACAGCCATCCCTCTGCTCTTGTGCATTACAAATCCGTCCGGCGGGACAACAAACACGTGGCGCAGTGGTGATGACGGACGAACAGTGGCTGAAAGGTTGCAGGTTCGATTCTGAGCCTAAGCAGTATGTCCCTGGACTCAGGGATACAGTCGGCGAAAGCCGAAGGAAGGATGCTGCTAATGTCCTCGCGACTCTCCGCAGGACTCCGTCGATTGCTGGCTATATACACACCGGCCCTGCTAGGTATGCAGTCCACCGTATGGGGTGATTCCCACATGCTGCTTATAAGGATTGATTATTATTATTATTATGCTGCTTGGTAAGGGGTGTAAGGGTCTGGGTGGTCTACCTTACACCGAAAATAGAGAGAATAATCAGTCTGCTTTCCGCCTCCCCAGTGGGTGAGGCGCGGTTGCTGATGCTGAAAGGTATGGCTTACAAGGATTTATTATTATTATTATTATTATTATTATTATTATTATTATTATTATTATTATTATTATTATTATTATTATTATCCTATATATTAAAAGAATAAGGTGACTTCTTGGTGGGGACGCGCCAGGCAGGTGCACGCCGCAGGCACCCTACCAATGTGATGGTGTGATTGAGGAAAGGTGTTTACAGAGGCCTGGGGGGAAGTGGTTGTCCCTGCTGGGAGAACAGGCAGCAGTACACCCTTTCAGGGGCTTTTTCTGCCAAACGGCGCAATGAAGCCCCATGTCCTCCCCCCCTAAAACGAATGCTTGTGGGATAATCTATAACATCAGCGAGCGTCGGCGGCAGCAGAGGACGCCTGAGGATGTCGACAAAAGTGAGGTTGTTTGAAGTTGTGTGACAGTCTTCAGTGTGCAGTATCAAGCCGCAAACAGAACCAAAGGAACACAAATCACACACGTTCAAGCATACTCACGTCTCGCAAAGCTCAGCGGCAGCATGCAACAACGCGTTGCATGGACCTTACGCCAGGAACACAACAGCAGCAACAACATGATCGAAAGCTGTGTTTAGCCATGGGCAGTTGTATGTCGCACTGTCCCGTGTTGGCCGAAGGCAGGCTGTGCGTGTGTTGGTGGAAGGGGGTTGGGTGAACGAGGGGGAAGTTGAGAACGTGGCTGTACACTGTCAATGTGGTTTATCGTGAAGTGCTGTGAAGTAAGGCCCAACCACTGAAGTGGGGATGCCTGTAGTGGACCGTCAGAGTTTGTGGGCCCAACCACTGACGTGGGGATGCCTATAGTGGACCGTTGGCAGTGCATGGGCCCAACCACTGAAGTGGGGATGCCCTGCACCGATGTAACTTATGTGACACTGAAGGTGCCTTGGGGTTTGGGGGAGGGGGGTCCGTGGCATCATGCCACGGGTGTCACACTAGTTATTATTATTATTTGAGAGAGGGAGTAGTTACATGTGGGTCCAGTCACCATCTTAGATGGTATGAGCCACCCCAAATGAGCACAGAGTCAGCACGTGACAAAAGGAGATGAGCGCTCGATGCAACACATGCATGTGGGGTCTCTGACTCGTTTTCGTTTGGGTGCTCATGATTTGCGTGTGTGTAGTGGTCGGTGGCAACGCCCACCTATCCCACGTGATGAGCGTGTCTGTCTGCGCCCCGGGTGTTCCTCTGGGCAAGTCGAGGATGAGTTCCACATGATATTTGAGTGTCCTTTCTATGCGCCTGTCCGTGAGCGTTTTGCTATGCTATTCGGCCCTTTGGTGGTTCGTCTCAGACGTGGACTAATATTACTTCATGTCACCCTGCAGGGCCAGATATGGCCGCTTTCATGCAGCAGCGTCCTGCTTTGGTAGCTGCCTTTGTGCACTGTTGCTATCTGATGCGGTGTCAACCAGATACCGATCCTGAGTCTCTGTTGTCTTCTCAGTCGATTGCTCAGGTGATCGAGGATGTTGATGAGTTCTTCTTGGTAGTTTCTTCTCTTTCTGAGAATGTTGTTGATGACGGTGATGATGATGATGATGATGATGATGATGATGATGTTTTCTTCGAGTGTCCCTCCCCCTATGAGCCTCTCGTTGGCTCCTAATGGGGTTCCCACTCCTTGTTGGGTGGAGTATGTAATGTAATGTAATGTAACATTGACGCCATCAGATGAGCACAAGTTCTCTCCAGGATAAGCAAGCAATTATATCTGCGGCGTGTCAGAGACACACCCCACTCAGCCAGCAGCTTGTGCTGAAGAAGCACACCAACCAAGAGCATGTTGTCAAGATCTCACAATCAGAAGCAAGAACAAGGGCGACTAATGCGGCCGAAGGCGGCAACAAACCAGATCTGTGGCACAAATTATTATTATTATTTATTATTATTATTATTATTATTATTATTATTATTATTATTATTATTATTATTATTATTATTATTATTATTATTATTATTACGTTTGTGCATTACAAATCAATGCCTACCATAGCACACCGCCTGCAACGCCTCTGTAAACCCTGCTCCTCAAACAACTCAACAACTCACAGCCTTGGCTGGCACAGAGGGCAGTCAGCAATGCCCTCGGATTGGTAAGGAGAGTACATGCTCTCAAGCCTTGTCTGACCGTCAGGCCAGTTCTGCGCAAGACGCAGCTGCTTCCATGCTGACTGTGCATCCACAAGCCCTGCTGCCTCCTGCATACCTGCCGCTGGCGCAGCAGCAGCAGCAGCAGCAGCAGCAGCAGCAGCAGCAGCAGCAGCCTGCATTGGTGCAGCGTCGATTGAGGCGCCTGCAATGCGCATTCGGGACTGGGTCTGGGCTGCTGCTGCAGCAGCTGCCGCTGCGATCGCCTGCCGCTCAGCCTGCTTCATTGCGGGTGTAGGGTTCAGGTAACGACGCTGGATCTCTGAGCTCTTGGTGCTACCTGACATTGCTGCTGCAGCAGCTGCTGTTGCGGCTGCAAGGGTGGCTGGCCGTGCACTTGCTGCAGCTGCAGGTTGGAGAGTCCTCGCAGCCTTTTGGATGTTCAGCGGAGGAGCAGGGACAGCAGACGGCACGCGGGCAGCTGCTGCAGCGGCAATCCTCTCGCGTCTGGCCTTTGCAGCAGCAGCCATAATCTGGCTGTGCTTTGCTGCCTGCTGCCGCTGCTGCTGCTGCTGCTGCCTGTGGTGGGCTGCCGCCTGCTGTGCAGGCGTCTGCTGTGTAGCTCCCTTTGATGCATCCCTGCTGCTGCTGCTGCCGGCAGTTGATGGCTTAGCCAGCCTGCTGTTGCTGCCGCTGCTGCTGCTGTCAGTGCTCGCCACTCCCACCATGAGCAGTGCATTGTCACCAGCAGTAGCAGGCGACGACGTCCAGCCTGGAATGAACGTCGCAAGTGCATTGCCTACCCAGGAATCCCTCCAGCTAGCAATTGACACCTTGCCCGCACCTGGATCTTTCTGCTGCTGCTGCTGCTGCCCCTGCTGAAGCTGGCGCTGCTGCTGCTGCTGCTGGGGAGGGTTAGGGTTCTTGAGCCTCTTACGCGACATTGCTGCAGCTGCCACCACTGGTAGGTCGGCAGCAGCATGATGTGCAGCCAACGCGTCTTGTGCATGTTTGAATGGCTGCTGACGTGGCTTGTTTGACCTGGCAGCAACTGCAGGTTGCTTTGTTTTACGCACAACACGAGGCCTCACATAGCTGCCTGCATCTGCTGCTGGTGCCTCACCATCTGCTGCTGTTGGTGGTGACTTACGGGCAGCACGCGGCCTCACATAGCTACCTGTGTCTGCTGCTGGTGGCTCTGCGTTGCCAGCAGTGTCTGCTGCTGGTGGCACTGACTTACGCACAGCG
Source organism: Tetradesmus lagerheimii (assembly GCA_902809745.2). Taxonomy (NCBI): domain Eukaryota; kingdom Viridiplantae; phylum Chlorophyta; class Chlorophyceae; order Sphaeropleales; family Scenedesmaceae; genus Tetradesmus; species Tetradesmus lagerheimii. The sequence goes on from CADDIJ020000807.1 coordinate 91,817, forward strand.
TGCGGCCTGACATAGCTACCTGCGTCTGCTTCTGGTGCCTCAGCATCTGCTGCTCGTGACGCTGACTTACGGGCAGCGCGTGGCCTCACATAGCTGCCTGCGTCTGCTGCTGGTGGCTGTTCGTTACGCACAGCGCGCGGCCTCACATAGCTACCTGCGTCTGCTGCTGGTTCCTCTCTATCACCATGGGGCACATAGCTTGCTGTCTCGCTCATATTCGGTGATTCTCCAGCAGGCGCATTGACAGCAACTGGACTGCTATCAGCTGTACTGCTATCTATTACAACCACATCCGGTGCTGCAGGGGACCCAGCAGGTAGCAATCTGGTGATCCGGATGTCTCCGAGGTTTAGGAAAACGGGCGTGCCGGGATCTGTGTTACTAACGAGGGTTAGGCAGGTGTCGATTGCCTTGCCGCCTGATGAGGGGAGATCTAGCGCGCCCATGATCTGGCCGGCCATGAGGCTCTGCAAAATAGCAGCAGCAGCAGCAGCAGCAGCAGCAGGAGAGGTTTGATGGGGGTTGCTGACCGGCAAGATTATCCGAAGACAAATACAGATGGCCAGTTATCATCATTGTATGCAAGCAGCCCGCTGCGTGAAGTCTCTGGTGTGATAGCAGCAGCAACAGCAGCATTGCATGTTATATCACTTCAACTTATCATGTCATATAACATGTAACATACGCACCATGGCTGGCAGCTGTGCCAGTATGGCTGGTGCTGCTCCATCCTTGATGTCAGCCAGGGTCCCAACAGCCAGCTCAAACATGGCCAGTGCACGTGACGTGTACATCAGCACAACCTCGTAGCGTCCTGCCTCAACCACCTGCAACCGCAGCAGCAGCAGCAGCAGCGGCAGCAGCAGCATCTTACTCAGTGGGCGCATGCACTTTCTGAAGATGAGGTGAGTATTGCCTCAACCACCTGCCTCGGCGGCAGCAGCAGCAGGAGCAGCAGCAGCAAGAACGGGTATGCTGAGCAGTCAAAGGGGGCTGCTGTGGTGCTTCATCAATAGGGTTTGCCAGATAGATAGATAGGCCGAGAGGCACGACCACCAGCACTAGCCAATAAAGAGCATACACCAACCCAGCAATGTGTCACTATCCTGCACGTCATCAGTCACGTGAGCAATTTGCAGCATTAATTTTCAGCTGGTGTCCGTTGAGGCGTAGCTGCTTGAACACATCCTGTAACTCCTCTTCTTTTCTCTTTCGTTACTCACCTCAGTGGCGAAGCACATGTAGTCTCTATCCTGCTGGAAGCCTGTTGCTCCATTTGGCACCAGCAAGTAAACAACTAAAGCAACCTAACACTGCGTTACCATACTATAAAGTTGGGTCAATCCCTCACCTCAGTGGCGAAGCACATGTAGTCTCCCTCCTGCTGGAACCCTGTCGCTCCATTTGGCAGCAGCCGCACCCTGCCTGGGGTGCGGTCGTACGCTGCATCCGGCATCATGTTAGTTACGTTCCAGCCCTCAAAGCCGAGGTAAAATGTTGGCTTCTGGAAGCTGTGCGGCTGCAAGAAGTTATGACAAAGTTGTTGTGTTAGTACTGCAAACGGCAGGCAGATATGTGAGAGAGGAGAAGTTACACATATGTATAGGCTAAGCAGGCAGAAGGTAGGCTTCTGGAAGTTGTGGGGCTGCAGGGAGTAACATTGTATCATTAATGCGGACGGCAGGCAGATGTACGGGAGAGGAGACGTTGAAGTTGTGCTATGACCCCAACAAGCAACTGTGCAGCCATCAAGCTGTCGCTTTCTTGCAACAGTAGAGAACATGTTACAGAACTATGTTACATTAACTGACAGGACTCAACCTACCTCGGCCACCAGGTCGGCCCACCACTTGCGTGCTGCGTCTGACATGATTGCCCTCAGCTTGTCAGCTTCCTCTCCCGTCACTTCATTGCAGGGAAGCTCAATGTGGCTGTCACCAGGCAGCCTGTACGCAGCAATAAAAAAAGCAAATATTGTTATGGCACATAAACAAAGCGCTGTGGTTGATGGTGTACTTTTGCAGATGATGACCACCTACTAAGCATGCTGCCGCCATATGTCACCAGGCAGCCTGCAGGGGTGCAACATCAAGGCAGCAGATGTACTGCGGTTTGTTGGTGCGCCCCAGCCAAGCTCTGATGTAAGCATGCACCAAACAACAAGCAGCCACTTCCTCTTCCACCTTTTTGGGTATGCCCCAGCCACTCTTAACACATTTGGGCATTTGGACCCCCGCTGTGACAGCGTCACTATAACAACCAGATTACCACACAGTCGCAAGCGCCGCACCTGTAGACCTTGTTTGTGCGCCCCAGCCATTTGTATTCCTTGTAGCGTACGCCAATGCAGCGCTCAAATCCGATGGTGGCGTTGCCGGTGTCGTTGTAAAGGTAGCTGTATAGCTCGTTGTTGATGCCTCCAGTGTCGTAGTCGAACAACGGCTGCGGCTTGATCACCTTCCTGCAGTGGGGGAACAATACGACAGCAAGCGGCGTGTCACAAACTGGTGAGTACAGCACGAAAGTGTACAGATTGTTGTTGATGCTGCCAGTGGTCTAGTACATCCCTCAACCACTGCAGCTTTATGACCTTCCTGAAGGGGTAAAAGTACGACAGCAAGCGGCAGGACACAAACTAGTGGAGCACAGCACCAAGATGCACAGCTTGATGTGGATGCTGCCAGTGCTTGTGTCGATTCACACCTGCTGGGGCTTGATTGGGACGGCAACGCGTCCTGCAACTGCTCACCACAACACAGCAGCAAGCGACGCCATTCGAGGCAATAATGCTGCTGCCAGCGCCGCCTTACCAGTTGAGCCTATGCTAGCCGCAAACTAGTGGGTCCCCACCTTTCAACATGCAGCTGAGGCATAGTGTCAGGGTGAAAGGAAGATCATATCCTCTTATGACCCAGACAGTGTGCCTCTGTTGAATGTTGAAAAGGTGGAGCACTCAGCAGCTTGCGGCTAGCATATATTGTTACTGCTGCTGCTGCTACTGCTGCTGCTATATACAAGAAGTACAGCCTAAGGCCATACCAATACTAGTCCTTACATCCATCAGCATCCAGCCCAGACATAGTGTCAGGACTGGGACGGTCCCAGCAGATGGGGCTCAGGCTGACATGCACCCCCCTAAGCCATCATGATGCTGCCGCCACCCTACGTCATCAATTGAAAAGCTATTGAAAACTACGCAATCACCCACCTTTCAGCATCCAGCTCAGGTACTGTGTCAGGGTCCCAGCAGATGGGGCTCAGGCTGAACAGGAAGCGCTCCCGGTGCTGCTGGCTGGCCAGTGCTGCCGCCGCCCTATGTTACTACCAGAGACGCCATTGACAAACTTTTAAACCACCCATCTGTCAGCATTTAGCTCAGGCACGGGGCTCAGGCTGACATGCACCCCCTACAGCCACCATGAAGCAGCGGCCGCTCTACGTCATTGACAAACTACAGTAATCACCCACCTATCAGCATCTAATTCAGGCATGGTGTCAGGGTCCCAGCAGATGGGGCTCAGGCTGACATGCACCCTTAGGAGCCACCAAGATGCCGCCCTCGCCCTAAGTCATTGGTACAAAGGCCATTGAAAATAATGGAAATCATGGTGATCACCCACCTGTCAGCATCCAGCTCAGGTACTGTGTCAGGGTCCCAGCAGATGGGGCTCAGGCTGAACAGGAAGCGCTCCCGCTGCTGCTGGCTGGCCAGTGCTGTGCCCCTGCGCGCCCTGCGGGCCCTCCTGCCACTGGCCATCAGCAGGTTTTTGAAGCTGCTGCCACTGAACGGCAGGTGGCCTGCAGCAGCAGCAGCACAGCAGCACGAGTCAGCAGTTGCTAATGAGCATGATCACGCTCCGGAAGTGTGTTATGTTAGCACAGCATGTGACCTCCAACATCAATGCAGAGTGCTCAGCATATGCCAGCTTTGAGCTGCACGGTTCCACAAGAACTAAAAACCGCACCTCCAGAACCCTCAGGCACTCCAGCCAAGTCAGTCACGGTTAGCACCATGTCAGTAGCATCCAGCAGGGTGCTGTCCATGTAGTGTTGTGTAATGCAATGTAATGTAATGAAATGTAACGTAATGTGATGTAAGACCGCACCTCCAGAACCCTCGGGCACGCCCGCCAAGTCAGTCACAGTTGGCACCACGTCAGTTAATGTCCAGCAGTGCTGTCAATGTACTGTGATGTACTGTGATGTACTGTGACGTACTGTGATGTACTGTGATGTACTGTGATGTAATGTGATGTACTGTACTGTACTGTACTGTACTGTACTGTACTGTACTGTACTGTACTGTACTGTACTGTACTGTACTGTACTGTACTGTAATGTAATGTAATGTAATGTAATGTAATGTAATGTAATGTAATGTAATGTAATGTAATGTAATGTAATGTAGATGATTGTAATGTAATATGATGTAAAAGACCGCACCTCCAGAGCCCTCTGGCACGCCCGCCAAGTCAGTCACGGTTGGCACCATGTCAGTTATGTCCAGTAGAGTGCTGTCGATGACGCCACCCTGCACCCCGGGGCCCTTCACAGCCAGGATCCTGTAAATGCTGCAACTCATGACCTTTGATGGCACATGCAGCACATCTACCAGGAACGGCATGCTGCACCACGTAGTACACCGCATGCACAGCCACTTCACAATGTATGTAAACTGACATTGTACAGCCGCATGACGCACCTCCAGAACCCTCAGGCACTCCAGCCAAGTCCGTCACGGTTGGCACCACATCAGTTATGTCCAGCAGAGTGCTGTCGATGACGCCAGCTTGCACACCGGGGCCCTTCACAGCCAGGAAGTTGCGGATGCCTCCCTCCGTCACTTCACGCTTGAAGCCCTGCATGCCGCTGGGCATGCGCTTCTGCGAAAGTTTGCAAAAATCGTGCAACAATGCACAACAGGCGTCAGCAGTTGCAGGGGCGTGTCAGAGGTACCACCAGAACATGATCTGGGCCTTAGGCAGGTGGCTGCTGTACTGTTTGTTTGAAGCCCTGCATGCCGCTGGGCATGCGCTTCTGCATGCACAGACACAGGCACGGAACCTTTGAGCCTCTGGGCAGTCTGTGTTGTTGGAAACAACACTGCAGCTGTGCCGACCACCAGAGCGTGCTAAGTGAGGTGTTGGGTGGGCAGAAAGCTGAAAGGAAGGATTCTTTTGTGCTGTTTGTTGACACCTACAAGGCTTTTCTGACAGTGTGGCTTTATGGGCTCTTCCAAAAACTGTGGGATAAGGGTGTGCGTGGGAAGATGTTCCGTGTGCTTTACAACCTGTATCAGGGTGCCCGCCGCGTGGTGTCCCACGAAGGCCACGTCACTGACAGCTTCACATGTGACCTTGGTCTGCATGAGGGTGATGTTATCTCCCCAACACTGTTCCTGTACTTCATTGATGATCTGCTGCATGAGGTGCATGCAAAGCACCCTGGAATCACTTTGATGGGCCCTAGTGATGAACAGGCTGGTCAGGTTGTGGCAGCCATGCAGGCTGATGATTGTGTTGCTGTGTGCGGATCCCTGGCTGAGGTTCAGGCTGTTGCTGCAACAGTTTATGATTACAGTTGTAAGTGGCATTTCAAACTGAATAGCTCTAAGTCTGCTGTCATGCACGTGTCACCAGGTAGGCAGCCCAGTCAGTTGGCTGCTTCTGGCATTGTTTGAAATGGTGTTCCCGTGCCTGTTGTGCCAGAGTACTGCTACCTTGGCTTGTGGTTCAACAATGTTTGCAATTGGAACATGCACTTTGAGAAGATGTTGGCAAAAGTGCATCGTGTGAAGGGTGGGCTCATGCCAATCTGGAAGAGCCGGCACATCAGTGTGGAAGTCAAGCGTATCATTTTGCTGACATGCATTCGCCCAATTGTTGAGTATGGCAGTGAGGTCTGGTTCCCATCAACTACAAGGCAGTTACAGCAGATTGACAAAGTGCAGACTGACATCATTAAACGCGCAATGCTTTGTGGCAAAGAGTGTCCTTGCTCCTCGATTCTGCTGGCTGAATGGGGTGTGAAGCCATTGCACATGTGGCTTCATCAGAGAGCAATGGAGTATTACTTTAGGGTTCAACGATTGCAGGATTCCAGGCTGCCACGTCAGGTATTTTCTGCTGAGTGGAAGCGCCCCAGTGGTGCTGTTGCAGTAACACCGTGGCATAAGTACGTGCAGAGTTTGTTGTGCAAGTATGGTGTGGATGTTGCAGCGGCGGCTGGTCGCGCTAGTGCATGCAAGAGTCACATCAGCTGTCGGGTCAAGAAGTTGAATGCCAATAAAATTGCTTGTGAATCACTGCAACACTCTACTTTGAGCCGTTACGTCATGCATGCTCACCCTACGCATGCTGATGCCATGCGCTTCAAACGGCCCAGGCCATTTTCGTGTGCTGTTGTGCCAACACGTGGCGTTGAGTTGCTGCTGCGTGTTCGCATGGGATGTCTTCGTGTGCACGAGCGTACCAGTCGTTATGGGGGTAGCAGAGCAGATTCTAATACAGCATGTCCTGCTTGTGGTCAGATTGTTGAGTTTTTGTCACATCTGATGTTTGATTGTCCTGCCACTTCTGCTCAAAGAGATACTATGTTGGATGTGATTCGGTCTGTTTTGCAACAGACAGTTGCTGGTGGCGCTGGAAAATTGCGCAATGTATTGTCAGTGACTGATGCATCGACCAAGTTGTTGCGTTTTGTTTCTGATGATGTTTGGGGAAGGGGGTTTGCCGACTGGTGTCTAGGAGCATTGCTGCGTATCTTGTGAAAGCTTGGGATGTGCGTAATAGTTGCAAACATAATGGAGCGGTGCTCCCTCTTTCTTCCGCCTCGGGGGGGCGTGGGGCCGATGGCGTTGATGCTATGGCTTGATCTGGTAATTTGATGATGATGATGAAACAACACTGCAGGTGGATTATATTTGGAATTCTTGTAGCCCTACACTGCATGCCACGGGGCATGCAGGCAGGCTCTCAACCCAATCTGGCACACCAGCAACGCCACAGCTGAAACTCATGAAACAGGCTGTTCTCTATTTGCACATCCCCAAGACTGCCTGAACCGCAAACCAAAGCCCAGTGCCATCAAATCAACGATCGTATGCTGTGCGGGCACGCAAACTGGCTGTGCTGTGAGTAAAAAGCGCAATACCACCAAACTGAAGGCTAAACCCATATGCATTGGATGCAGCGCACCTCCCAGTTTCCTTCGGTGATTTTCTCCCCGTCAAAGAGCTCACTGCCGTTGTCACCCATGATCATGATGTAGGTGTTATCACGCAGTGGGCTGCCTTCAACGTAGTCAAACAGACGGCCCAGCACATCATCCATGTACTCAAGCATGGCCCACACCTGCAAGGCACAAGAGGTTGTCACAATGTTATGTAACATGTTGCGACAGGCTGCGACACATGTAACATATTACACGCCACTTGGCAATGAGGTGCTGCTCAATTGCACTTGCCTCAGGCATGCGGCATGTGGCGCACACAATCACACAACATTGTCTCTGCTGCCGTCATAGTCAGCAACGAAGGCGACAGTGCTTTGTTGAATGTTTTGGCCTCACCTCAATGGTTGAGATGGAGATGTTTTGGTCCAGCAGGTGGATGCACTTGCCCGTAACCTTGCCTGTTTGGGCAGCCAATGACAGGCTCATTGGCCAGGGAGAGCAAACAACCTCCGTGTAACCCCTCTTCTTCTTCTAGCAAACAACCTCACTCACCTCAATGGTTGATATGGAGATGTTTTGGTCCAGCAGGTGGATGTACTTCTGCAGGTACGGCTCAGGGGCAGGCCGCTGCCACTTGGGTCCCTGCCCAGGACGCATGAAGCCCCTGCAGCAGCAGCAGCAGCAGCAGCAGCAGCGGCAGCAGCAGCAGCAGGGGTTTGAACAACATGCATGTGCTTGCTGTGTGCTGGAATCAGTCAGTCTCAGAAAAGGGTTACATGCATGGTACAGTGGATTAACAGCTCAATTGGTTACGTCGAGGCACAATGCAGTGCCAGCTAATGCATGCTGTGAAAGCTTTGCCTCAATCAACATCTGCATCTGCAATGCACAGAGCAATGCACAGATACCAATGTTGAGTAGCAGTCACAGCAACGCACTGGTGAATGGCGTTGGGTGCGTAGTACATGAAGAATGGCTCGCTGCTGTTGCCGGCCTGCTGCTGCTGCTGGCCATCCAGCCATCCCAGCATCTTGTCCATGAGGTCCTGCTCCATGAGGCCCTCAGTCGCAACGTAATGGCCTGCAGCAGCAGCAGCAGCAGAAAGTACAGCAGGAACAGCAGACACAGAAGAGCTGAGCAGCAGCAACAATGCACACACACGATCTGGCTCTGACCCGGCAGAGAGCTGAGGTGATCGCTTGTGTATAAAGACTGTGGAACAGGCAGCTGATCAGTTAGGAGAATGCTGCACACTGCCTGCTGCTGTATGTGGCAGTTGTGGAGTTGTCGTGGCAGCTGCAATCCCTGCGCAAGCAACTCTGCTTCGTCGCATGAATGCAGGGAGCTTGCCATAGGGCACATGTTGTGCGATCGCTCTGCAGCAGGGGTCGTTCAGCTTGAGCACTGCATGCTTATGTAGCAGCTGCAGGTGCTTGGGCTGTACATCCAACTCACCATTATGCCTATGTGACCATGATGGAATCCCCACGCCGTCATAGCCCCAGCAACATCAGCAGCAGCAGCAACAGCAGCAGCTCTTGTCAGCATATCTACCAGGTTGCTGCGCAGGGTGAACATAGTGTCAAAGTCCCCACAGAAGTCTCAGCCGGCACAACATCTACGCTGTCTGCAAGCTGCACGAAGTGCATCGTTGGCTGTTTACAGCTGCCACAGCTGCATGTATTTACGTGCCTGTCACTCATTCAAACTCAAACTGTTTTTAATCAGGCAACTTGGTTACAACCCAAACAGCTAGCCTCATCCAGCCTAGTTCCACAGCGCACCTCATCATGTTGTCAAGGTTGATGTATAGCTCAGGGAACCAGCTGTCCTCAAACCCAAAGTGCCACGGCTCGTAGCCCAGTGTGCGGCCGTTGTGCCATTTGCCAAAGTGAGCCGTCTTGTAGCCGGCAGCACTCATGATGTGGCCGGCTGTCTTCTCACCGCGGTTCATGTAGTCGTAGCCGCCCTGGACGCAGGAATGAATAGAAGGATGCAGCAGCAGCAGCAGCAGTGATTTTTGAGCTCGCCACGGTTCATGTAGTCGTAGCCACCCTGCACGCAGAAATGAATAGAAGTACCGGTATGCGGCAGCAGCAGCTGCAGCAGCAACAGGGATTGATGAGTTGCGTTGGTTGCTGTGTAGCAAGCAGGTCAATGTGCTGCGCGACGAACAACAGTAAGCTGTCTACACCATACAGCGCAGCGCTACACCCTTTTTGAGTGTACTGTCATAATTACAGTACATGACCGTCATCGCAGTGCGCCGCTGAGCCAGGAGTGGCAATCGCAACCAAAGGAAGGCTCCAGGAGAGGGGTCTCTGTCACGTCATGATGGTGTATTGCTGTAGCACTCACATCAACGAGCATGGTGCCAGGGCCTGCAAAGTCCCTGCCGGTGAGCAGTGAGGCACGGCTCTGACAGCACACCCAGCTGCGGCTACCGTTAGCTGTGCCAACCTACCACCAAGCCATTATCACATGCATCACCAGATCAGGCCATTATCTACAATTCTTCATACCAAAGCCTTGGAGGCAATGAGGCATTCAGGCGAGACACTTGACAGTAAGCAGTTGACACCATATGGCGTAGTGTCAAACCACACTCACATTGACCAGCATAGTGCCGGTGCGCGGGAAGTCCCTTCCAGTGAGCAGCGAGGCGCGGCTGTGAGAGCACATCGGCGCCACGTAGAAGTTGTCAAAGCGCGTCGACTGCTGCAGGAACTTGTCAAGGTTTGGTGTGTTGATGAAATCCGGCAGACTGCCTGGCACCCTGGGGTGGTTCAAGCCGATATCATCCCAACCTTGATCATCTGCATTGTGCGAGTTAGAGTGGGATGCAAAGCAGCAGGAGAGCATGTGGTGAGGCTCCTGATGAACCCTGACACGGACAGCAAACAGCACTGGAGTAGGCAAGTGGAACCATCATTGGCGCTGTCTAGCTGTGTTCAGTGATCAGGGTGTTGTCTGGCATCTTGGGGTGGGGCATGCCCAGGCTGTCCAGCCTACTGTATTGATCTGCAGGTGATGACAACAACACGGCCAGCACAGCAGATGCGCAGATACAACGGCGGCGATGCACGCCCACGCCACTTCAGATTCAAGGCTTGTCCTCACCCCTTTACAGCACGCATGTGGCGGTTCAAGCACAAGGGAGCGCAGGACACAATGACCAGTAGTATTGTCTGAACAATGTTTCTGGCAAGCTGGCAGCAGTGCCGGTCTCTCCAGTGAGGATGACCAATGTGAAAGGTTTGAACTGCATTTTGGTGGTGAGACTGGCTACAGCTACTGGTTGCATACAGTTCTGTTGTTGGTTCACATCAGGAAGCATTCCCGGCCTCACCTGTGAGGTTGACCACTAGTATTGCCAGGACAGTGGACTTAATGAACACGCAGGACCAACTGGGACACAGTGGACACTAGTATTGCCTGTACAACGGTCTCACCTGTGAGGATGATGAAGCTGGGGCGCTTACAGCACACATCATGGCTCAAGCTCAAGTTTGTGCAGGACATAACCACTACTATCAGCAGAATCACCAGAATTCAGCAGTGCCGGTCTCACCTGTGAGGATGACGATGAAGTTGGGCCGCTTGCCGTCAGCGCTGGCCGCCATGCGGGGAATGCGCATGCCCAGGGGCTCAGGGTCCGGCAGCGCTGCAGCAGCAGCAACGGGAACACAGACACGGCATAGATGATAGAGATGTCAGCACAGCTCTCTGGACCTGAGTATGTTCTAGTAGTCAGCATGTTGGCGGCTGCGTGCTGTTGTGTGTTGGCAGTTGCTGCTGGCTGTGCGGGTGAAGCCAAGTGTGTTAGCAACCTGACAAACCAGCTACGTCATTATCGCTGCTAACAGTGCTGCATGTGGCAAAAGTCCGTGCCTGCTGCATGCAGATGCAATGATGCCGATCTTGTGTGTTGCCGTGCTTGTACTTGCATGGTTGTAAACCATCACTGGTAGACACTGTTGGGGTGACCCCAACAACATGTCAGTGCATATGCTGCTAAAACCTGCTGTGATGCCCGTACAAGAGGTTCCAGGGTTCAGTACTCACTGGGTGGGATGCAGCCCTGCGCTGGTCCATAGTTTGCCTCTGCAGTACCATTACGGGCCCTTGCGGTACCGTCATGGCGCTTGCCAGCACCCTTGCGGCGCTTGCCGGTACCATTGCGACCATGTGCAGTACCATTGTGTCCAATTGCGGTACCGTTGCGGCCGTTGGCTGCTGCTGCGTCATCGCCGGTGTAATCGTAGTCACCCTGGTAGTCGTAATCACCCTGGTAATCGCCGGTGTAATCGTAGTCACCTTGCTCATCATCACCCTCTCCGTCATCTGCGTCATCCTGCTCCTCGTCATCCTCATCATTACCCTCATCCTCATACTCATATTCGTAATCTCCCTCTTCCTCGTACTCATATTCGTAATCCTCTTCTGTGTCATCTTCTGCTCCGTCATCCACTGGATTATCCGGGGTTGTCTGTGCGGGCAGAGCGGGACCCGCAACTGCTGCCGCACCATCAGCCGGTGCTGCTGGTGCTGCTGCTGGTGCTGCTGCGGCTACCGCTGTTCCTGCAGGGATGAGAGGTGGAGCTGTAGCCGCAGGTGCCGCTACTGTTGTTGTCCCTGCTGGTATGGTAGGGGCCGAACCAGCAGCAGCATTGGCAGCAGGGGCAAAGGCAGAAATAGCCCGAGCTGCTGGTGCTGCGCCGTTGACTGCTGCCTTGCTGTCAGCTGTGGGGGCTATCGAGCCAGCAGCTGCTGCAGCTGCCGGTTCATTAGCTTTTGCTATTATTGCAGTAAGGTTGTCCGTGATCCTCGCAACATCTGCTATTAGGTCTGTGTCCAAGAGCACTGGCCACTGGATGTCTACTGGAGTACTGAGGGGCGCGTCTCCAGCCGGTGCGCCTGCGAATCAAAAGTTCCAATATTTTTGTTGAATGAGGGTTTTGACACATGACAAAAACAACACACTTCTGCAAAAGCGGCACATTCACATCTACAACATGCTGCTGCATGCTGTAGCCCGCCTTGCCCTGTGCGCCGCGCTCGCATCCGTCTCGAAGTATAGCAGAGAAACGATTTGAACATATGCTGCATCCTCATTCTGTGTCGTGCAAGCGTACGGCGCGAAAACGGTCTCACGAAAACACTTGCCTGCTGCTGCTACGGCCAGCGCCAAGCCTACAGCTACGGCAACAGCTGAAAGCCGCATCATTTCTCTTGAAAGGGTCTACTTCATGCGTGAAGCCGCTGCACGTAACCCCTATGTTGCCGTACTGCTGGTCGACCCTGTCGAGTACTCAGCAAGCGATTTCTATAGCGTTTTCACCACCGAAGTATGCTTTTTATGAAAAAAAGTACTGTACCTTGAAGACTTTGAGGTAGTGCATCGCATGCATCCCACGTTTCGTTCCATGGTCACACTAAGCCCGCCAACTCACGCCTCCACGCCGGTTGCCCTGCCATAGGCTGATGAAAACGTCACGTGTTTGATGAGTAGCCGTCAAACCTTTTGTAACGCTGTTATCATGGGCTCGACTGCCCAGTGGAACGTAAACGTCTGATGATCTGCAGCTGGGTGGCGCACGTAAAATGCCCGTCAGCTGTACCGCATCTTGGTTCGTGCCTTCGTCTGCAGAGGGACTTCTGAGCGTGTCAGACGACGTTTTTATTCGATACAGCACCTGCCGGGTGGCACTGCGAAGGCTATTCCCTGCTGTCAGCATCACAGATGCCGCTGCACAACAATGACAGCCTGGCAGCAGCACATTACAGTGGGTCAGGCCAGCCTTGCTTGCGTGCGCCGCCTTGCTTACATGGGCAGCCTTGCGTATAGGGAAAGGATTTCACTGCATGCCTTTCTGCTTGGGTCCTGCTACATGTGGATGGACACACATGCTAGCAACCTCGCGCATGTCAGGCACGTGAATCACCATCACCATCAATCACCGGCATGATGCCCTGGTAAACCACAAAAAGAAGGACAGCAAGCACTGCTGCCACTGGCAGCCTGGCAGGCTGCTGCTGCACCAAGTCAAATTTGGAGTATGATACTCCAATCGGACGATATGCCAAACCAGATGACATCCTAGCATCCACCGTGCCATGATGCCCACCACTAGACGAGCCTTTGTGAAGATGAAAGGATAACGGTTGTCACTGCGCTGCGCTGCAGCCCTCACACAAGAGGATGCATGCATACGCGACCACCTCCATGCCCTCATGAGTGTATTGCTGATCAGAAGTACACCTCATATAAATGTACCGCTGATCAGCAGTACACCGTGATGTGCATAGGCAACCAGCTCCATGCACTCCATGGTACACCGTCACTGAGTGTGCAGAACTGATCATAATCAGTGGGGTGCGGGCTACTTGCTGCTGCCCTGCCTACTAGGCTGAGCCCTGCCCGCTGCTCAGCTTGAGAGTCGCCGTCAAGCCCGCTTTCTAAAAAGAGCGTTACAACGTGTAACTAGCGGGGTGTGGGCCACTTGCTGCTGCCCTGCCTAGCCCTGCCGCGTGTCTCCATGTCCTCAAGCCACGCGCCGTACGTTGCTGCCTCGCTCTGGTCGTCATTATACACAAACTCGCCCACATCACCGAGTGACACTGTATCGCCTGCGTTGCAGCCTGCAGCAAGGAAGTGGAAGTGCGGAAACACCATGGGTAGAGACGTGAGTCACAGATAAGCGGCCCTGCTGCCAGCAAATGTACCGTGTAACGTTTGTGAATGGTTATGTTATGATGCGTGCAGATAACGCACCCCCTGCCGCAGTTCCAAACACTGTCTTGAAGACGGGCACATGCATGCAATGCCCCGATGCCGCAACACCGGCAATCTAATTAGCAACGACAAGGTCACCCTCTACCACCTACCCTCTACTGCACCGCTGCTATGAGCCTGTCATTTAACACATTTGAGTGAAGTGAGCCAGCACAGCCGTGCCAGCAGAAGTCACCCTGGCAATGTCTTTTCCCACGGAGCAAAAGCACAGCACACAGCAGGCAGCACCCCCACCTGCCGCGTTGATGCCGCTGACTTCAAGCACGCGCTGGAAACGCTTCACTGCCTCGTAGTAATCCCAGTTGGTCATCTGCCTTCCTTAAGTGTACTGCTGACTTACAGCACCGCTAGTATAGCAGTGCCGGCACGAGTAGACAAAGCTATTTTCAACATGCAAAAGCACAGCGCAGCACAGCAAGCAACACAAACCCACCTGCTTCCTTGAGTGCCGCGTTGATGCCGCTGACTTCAAGCACGCGCTGGAAGCGCTTCACTGCCTCGTAGTAATCCCAGTTAGTCATCTGCGCGAATCGCTCGATGGCCTCGCCGCGGATGTAGAACAGCCGGCTGCCGCCCGGCAGCTGCTGCGGGTCTGCCTCGATTTCAAATTTGTCAATGCGCGCCTGGGATAAGACAAAACCAAAGATAGGCAGGCAGGTGGGACACATTATGCGAGGAAGCAAGCGTGGCGTATGTGTGTGATCAACAGCAGCCGATGACGCATGCAGCAGCGGATAGCAAGGCCGCAGGATGTCGGATGATGGCTGCCACCCAGCAGCTGCTGCGGGTCTGCCTCGATTTCGAATTTGTCGATGCGCGCCTGGGGGCAAAGAATACATCAAATGACAGGCATGTGAGATACACAACATTAGAAAGTGTAACAAATATGCACACAGGTTAGTTACAAATATGCACACAGGTTAGTTACAAATATGCACACAGGTTAGTTACAAATATGCACACAGGTTAGTTACAAATATGCACACAGGTTAGTTACAAATATGCACACAGGTTAGTTACAAATATGCACACAGGTTAGTTACAAATATGCACACAGGTTAGTTACAAATATGCACACAGGTTAGTTACAAATGGGTCCAGTCACCATGTTAGATGGTATGACAGGCATGTGAGGCAGATGACGTGGGCATGCAAGCGTGACGTCTTTGCTGATGAGTGGCAGACTGCATTCTGCGCCTGAGATAAGAAAAAAACCAACGGCAGGCAGGTGAGACACATAAAGAGGATGCAAACGTGGAGTATGCGTGTGATCATGAGCGGCAGGTAAACTAAGAAGGCAGCAGCGCAGAGATACAGAGCACAGCGCAGGGATTGATGGCTGATGTGAAACACATGCTGCTGCTGTCTGCTTTGCCAATGCGGCCAATGAAGCAAAAGTGGCAGCCAGCACCCAGCCGTCACAACAAACTTGATGTGTCATCATCAATGCGTTCACTGCAACATGTGTAGCTGACGCTCTGCCAAAACATGCTCAGCGTGCATGCCGCATAATGTAATGCCACGAAGCATGCACCCTTCCACAAAGTGCTGCTCAACAGTCAACAATGACGATCGTCGCACACCTCTGGGGTGAATCTGCGCGGCACGCGTGTCAGGTTGAGTGCGTTTGTCTCAGGTGCCACCTCTGCCGGTCCAAGCTCGTCAAGCACGCCACGCACTGCCCCCACAAGCTCCCTAACACCCCTGCCTGTGACAGCGCTGATGGGGAACACACGCTGTGGGTCAATGCCCTCCTCATCCTGCAGGCAAAGCATTTGGTAACAAGAAGAAGATGATACAAAACGTGTTATAAGAAAGCAAGCCAATGTCATATATACAGTACGAGAATTGGGTTGTCTGCAGTGATTGTAAGCAGGCAGCATTTATTTGCAAGATTGCAAGCTGGCTAGGTCTGTGGCAGACACTGGTTGGATACCATAATCAAATTTTTTACTGACATCTTGGGCTTGAAGCACATCAAATTATACATACATGCCAAACAGCATAATGCCTGCCTCGCCACTCACCACCAAGTACTCTCTGACATATTGCAGAGTATCAAACAAGCAGACACTAATCACATATTTGCGTCACCCAGCAGTGCTCCTTGTGTTGCCACTCACCACCAGGTACTCTCTCACAAACTCCCAGTAGTCGCCAGAGTCAGGCAGGTCGATCTTGTTGTAGGCGATCACCTATGCACCAGTGACAAGGCGGCAGCAGCAGCAGCAGCAGCAGGTGCATGACACAGTGAGTTGATGAATGATGGCTGTACAGGGTGTCAACACCGGCCTGTTGCGCTCAACAAATAGGGACAAAAAGTTTGGGCACCCTGGAACTGCGTGCGGGGCGCGCGGATTGTGGTGCTAGATCGTGTGAAAACATCATCACGATATAATTGCAAAATCATTCAACACAGATGGAGATCTGCCCACAAGCCACAGGCTGTCATGCAGCAGCATAGTCCAAGCGCTCCGGGTGCCCCTGCAGTCGCCAGAGCCAGATGCACATACTACGTGAGCCCAACTTGTGACACATGTTATAACACAAAATAACAACTCACCTGCAGCTCGTCCAGCAGTGCGGGGTTGAACAGCTCCAGCTCTAGTTGAATGGCTTGGTGATCACCAATGGGGTCGGGAGAGGTGCCATCCAGCAGGTGCAGCAGCACAATTTGTAACACATGTTATAAAACAATCGTAACACAATGACGGCTCACCTGCGGCTTGTCCAGCAGTGCGGGGTTGAAAAGCTCCAGCTCTAGTTGAATGGCCTTGTAGTCACCAATGGGGTCTGGTGAAGTGCCATCCAGCAGGTGCAGCAGCACCCGGCAGCGGCTGATGTGGCGCAAGAAAGCGTGCCCAAGCCCGTGGCCCTCGTGGGCTCCCTCTAGCAGGCCAGGCACGTCTGCAAATTGGAAAGCAGCAGCAGGAACGGGGGTTGCCAAGTGACCATATGCTCAGCTGATGTGGCGCAGGAAAGCGTGCCCAAGCCCATGGCCCTCATGTGCACCCTCCAACAGACCAGGCACATCTGGGAGAAACAGCAAGGAACACAGCAAAAAAGCATGTGTTTTAATCTGAGAACAGCAGCGGCTGATGTGCCGCAAGAAAGCGTGGCCAAGCCCATGGCCCTCATGGGCTCCCTCTAACAGGCCAGGGACGTCTGCGTTTTGGAGAGCAACCACCACAGCAGTTGGCGAACACAGCAGACACATCAGCAGCAGGAAGGCATAGCCCAGCCCATGGCTCGCTCTAACAGGCCAGGCACATCTCAAATGGGAACCACCAGACAGCACAGCAGACAGATCAGTAGCAGGCTGCTGTGGCGCAGGAAGGCATGGTCCTGCCCACAGTGCTTGTGCGCGCCCTCTAGCAGGCACATCTGGGAGAAACAGCAGCAGCAACCACAGCAGCAAACACAGCGAACAGCCTGTTTCACTTGTATCTGGGAACAGTAGCACCAGCAGCAGCGCTGCTGACCTAGGCACTGTGTTGTGCCTGAGTACCAGCTGCATGTGCCTGCGCAATAGCAGTAGCCTAACTGGCTCAAAGGGCAGGATGAGCGACAGTGCAACACATGATGTGCAGCCTCTTCAAACTGTGCAGATGTAGCAACGCAGCAGCAGCTGCGAGCGTTGCTGCTTGCACAGTGGAATCACACATGATGATACCTATAAAGAGCAAGCAACAAGGTTGCAGGTGCTGTCGTGCTTATGTTACATCTGCAAACCTCACTGGAGCTGAACCTAGTGAACAAGTTTAAACAGCATGTGGGACAAGAAAACAATAACGTAAGTTGTTACATAACGCACCTGCAAACACGGTGGTCCTGAAGTCCATCTCACACACCCCCAGGTTGGGCACCAGCGTTGTGAATGGGTAATTGGCAATCTTGGGACGAGCAGCACTCAGCACCGCCAGCAGAGTGGACTTGCCGGCATTGGGCACACCAACAATGCCAACATCAGCCACGATCTGCAGCAGTATGAAAGAAATCAATGACGTCGGTTGGCGTTAGTAGTTCTGCACGGCTGATATCGTGCCTACTCCTTCAGTAGGCAGACAACGGCTCAAACTGGCCACAATGGCTGCTGTTGTGCTGTGGTTGACGTCTGACTGAACCTCAACTGCTGCTATGTTATAACGATGCCAAGTGTGTTATGCTGGGGCATAATTCTTCAGTATGTTGCGCAGCATGCTACTTGTGACGTTACAGACAACGCTACACGCGGCAACAACAGCACCCTCACTTTCAGCTCCAGCTCCCTGTACTAAATGACACGCACATTGTGTTACATAACATGTTACCTGACATGTTAGTAACACCCTCACCTTCAGCTCCAGGTCCATCCACACTTCTCCGCCAGCCTCGCCCTTTTCTGCAATGGTTGGCGCCGTGTTGAGCCGCGTTTTGAAGGTGTGGTTGCCTCTCCCACCACGCCCACCCACCACCAGCAGCGCTGTCTGGCCAGGCTGCAGCAGCTCAGCAACTGGAGGCTCGCCCTCCTGCAATGAAGAGTATGAAAAGCAGAGGGTTGAAAATCCAGAGATGTGTGGGGTCAGGCATTGCTGTCTGGCCAGGGTGCAGCAGCTCAGCAATTGGAGGCTCGCCCTCCTGCAGATTATAGTCCGATTCACATTTTGAGCAGAGGGTTGAATCACAATATGTGAGCCGTTATGTATTGCTGTTGCCGTGTTGCCACAGCTTAGTAAGATGAAGTGAGCGCTGCTGTGCCAATTCCAGCTGCAGGTGAGAGTGCACACATACCCCAAACAAGCGAGGACCATCCTGCTGTCAGTTGCTGCTGCTGCTGCTGTCAGACTCTGCAGCCACTTTGCTGTGGTCGTTTGCTGAATGAATTGGTGGAGTCTGCATGTAGCTGAGCCCACTGCTGCAGCTGCGCACGGCACGCTGCCACAACACCTTTGCAGGTAGCCTGCCCCCATGCTGCTGCTGCTGCTGCTCCCATGCTGCTGCTGCTGCTCCAATGCTGCTGCTGCTGCTGCTGCTGCTGCTCCCATGCCGCTGCTGCCATGCTGCTGCTGCTGCCATGCTGCTGCTCCCATGCTGCCATGCTGCTGCTGCTGCCATGCTGCTCCTCCCATGCTGCTGCTCCCATGCTGCCATGCTGCTGCTGCTGCGCACCTGTGCGTCCTTCTTGCGTATGATGGTGCCGACTGGCACCCTGATGTACAGGTCGTTGCCGTCGCCACCATCACGGAAGGAGCCCTGGCCTGCATAATAACATGACAACATGACAAAAGACACATATGCTGATCGAGACTCGTGGCAAGCATTGGGTGTGTGGCACCACTCTAAAGGGGACCAGCACAGAGGCTTCTTAGAACTGTCAAGTCTCTCTGGCACGGCTGATTGTACAACCTAAGCTGAACACAACACAGCTGTTGCCTTGTGCCTCACCTGGGTACCCGCAGCTGGCCCTGTAGTGTGCCTGGTTCCTGAAGCTGAGCAGTGAGTTCAAGCCCTCATCTGCAACTGCCCACACATGCCCGCCCCTGCCTCCGTTGCCACCGTTAGGCCCTCCCTTCTCCACATACGGCTCGCGACGAAACGACACACAGCCGGCACCGCCGTCCCCTGACTTGACATAGATCCGTGCTGTGTCAAAACACCGGACGATTGCGGGGAGCTTCTTCTTCTCGACTACCATCCTGCTGCCGCCGCCGCTGCTGCTGTTACTTTGGTCAAACGAGTCAAATTCGTCATCGTCATCCACCATCATGCCGCCATAGTTGCCGCTGCTGCTGCTGGGGTTGAACTCGTCATCATCTGCGCCGTCAAAGGATACCTCTACTGCATCTGGGCTGCCGCTGCTGCTGTCAGATGTAGATGACTTTTTGCGCTTGCGCTGTGTGAGCTTCAACAGGTTGCTTGACCAGTCTGCTGCTGCTGCTAGTGCGGCGCTGCTACCAGCCGCTGCTGGCTGCGAGTTGCGTTGACCAGCATAGCAGAGTATGCTGCTGTGCCGCTGCTGCCGTTGCTGCTGCTGATGCTGATGCTGATGCAGGGGCACCAGGCTGTGTTGCTGCTGCTGCTGTTGCCACAGGCACTGACCGCCCCATTGGTGCGATGGAGTATGTGCTAAGGCGTGTAGTCGCACACTTGATGTGTTGTGCAGCGACCCGTGAGCCAGCGGGCGCTGCATGGCCCCTGCAGGCAAGCACTGCATGTCTGGTCAGGCCAGGGGGTCTGCTGCACCGATGCCCTGCTGCTAGGCTTGGAAAGAAATTGAAAGACGATGATAGAGAGTTACTTTGAGTAATTTTATTGAAAGAAATCGCGGAAAGAAGCAGGCGACTGTAGGAACACCGAAACGTGGTGTGCCAACTGTGCTATGCAACGGGTACTACGGTAAACACCGATAACGCAAACAGATTGATCATTGATTGTTATCATACTTGCTTACTGCAGCAACATACCGGAGTGTCCCTAGTGCCAAATGACGGTTCTCTGGTGGCTGATGCTCACATGCTCAGTACGGCTGCCAGTGACCTTGTCCTCGCAACCTAAGTCAGCATGTAACGTTCCGGTTTTTACTTGCCGTTGAACCCAAGCCACACAGTGACTGCAGTTTCTGGCAGACACGCCCTGATGGTATGCATGTGCACCTGTGCCAGCACTCCTGCCTGGTGCGATGTGCACAGTTGCTGAAGCAAATCAGCAACGCCAGGTAGCATCGACACAACCAGGTCAAATTCTCCGGTGCAAGAGCAGCAGAGTCCACCCAGCAGCACCATTGCCAGCTCACAGGGCTGCGAAACTTCATTGCACCAACAACAGACCAACATCACACTGGGCTCTTGAACAGCCACAGTAACGCAAGTTATCATCATCATCATCATCATCATCATCATCATCATCATCATCATCATCATCATCATCAAATTACCAGATCAAGCCATAGCATCAACGCCACGCAAGTCATCAGGTGCGCGTGCAGTCCTGAGCACTCCAACACTCAAACGCTGCCATACCGGGTACAGTAGTATAGACTTGCTCCACCACCGCAAACCATGGACAAATTGTCACAGCATGATGATACATTGATCAGACCTTGATCAGACCTGATTTCTGCGGCACCCTTAGGCCAGGGGACAGAACCAACAACAAACTGCGTGATATAATTGCATTTCAAAAGCCGCAGGGGTCAATACTCTAAAATAGTGTCAAGTCAGTAAGTGAAGAACGCACGCGGGTGAGTGCCAGAGGGGCAGCTAACAGCTCGATGCACCCGGATGCAGTCACTGCGCGGCGCACATGCTAGCTGCACTGCTAGCATGCTGACCATATATGGTTGCACATGCTAGTCACATGCATGCACGCCGCATTCTTTCACACACAGCAGCAGCTGCAGCTGCAGCTGCTGCTGCTGCTGGTGCGTCCTGTCCTGTAAGCAGCCTGATGGTACAGATATGCGGGCATGCACATGCATCGGGCACAACTGCAACAAACAATATCCTCAACTACTCATTCGAGGCCTGTTGAATGCAAGCACCACCACATGAATCCTCATGCACGCAACCCCAAATTGAGTTTGACTCAGCTGCATGATAGTGATGCGGCCCTTGCCGGAATTGCTGGTGCCGCACGCAGCTCGCCAGCAGCAAACAAAATGACATTGTGACATGTTATTGCCGCGGTGAAGTCTCAGACTGTTGAGTCAGTACCAAGCAGCCACTCAGAGAGCGGCAAGTCAACAACTCTATACCGCTCAGTGTTGCACAGCTACCTGATGATGCTGCTGCTGCTGCTGCCACAGCTGCTGCCACCAGCCAGCACGCCTGCTACCCACTGCTTGGCTGCTTCCTTGCACAGCATCCTTGCTGCTGCTGCTGCCGCTGCTTTGTAAGCTGCTGCTGCCAACCAGCCCACTGCTGCTGCTGCTGCTGCTGCCATGCACAGGCACTATGCCATGCAGCTGCAGCTCCCAATCGAATAGCTTCAACTCCTGCAAGTAATCTGCTGACTCCTCACCGACAGCAGCAGCTGCTGCAGCAGCAGCGGCAGCAGGCCATGCATTGGCACCTGTATATACAGGCTGCGCCTGTCGCTGCTGCTGCTGCTGCTGCTGCTTCTGCTGCTGCTGCTGTCCGCTACCCCTGCTGCCCAACCTTTCGGCTTCCTGCAGCCTCCGTATCACCGCACCAGCACCCGCTCTGCTGCTGCTTCTGCTGCTGCTGTTGCCTTGTAAACCTTGTAACGTGTTACTTTTCAGCTGCTTGGCTCCCGAGCAGTCCAGCATGAAGTAGGTGTCTATGCTGGGGAGTTCCGTGGTGTAGCCGAGGTATGAAGCCTGGAAACTTCCCAGTAGGAAGAAGATGAGTTTCCGTGGGAAGTTAAAGCAGTGCGTGTACACCACCTGGGTGTACTTGCGCGGCAGGTTTGAGGCGTCAACCTTTACAGCGAGCACCTGCAGCAGCAGCAGCAGCTGCCATGCAAGTCTAACAATGCAAGGAATAACACTGCATCCTGCAGGGCTGGCATGTGCTAGGGTAAGATATTAACATCGACCAGAACTCACATGCACAGCAACCAGGGCATGGGGTCAAGTGTACAGCGCTACACAGCATGTCAGTATGCAGTTTGACGTCTTGCAGCTTGCGAACAATGCGTTGGCACAGATGCGCTGCTGCTGATGATAATTCACGGTGTACATGTGGCATCGCAGCTGCTTCCAGTGTGATCAGTCCCACTGCAGCCACTACGCACTTCTGCTGAGGTGCTGCTGCTTTTCACGCAGTCATGCAACAACTGCACACCGATCTGCAGCAGGTGTTCAGCTGCTGTTGCTCCTGCCGCTGCTGCCACTGATGCTGCTGCTGCCGCTGCTGCTGCCGCTGCTGCTGCCGTGCTCACCGAGGGTTGTTCACGCGCCGCGAGTGTGACTGGCCCCACTGCTGACCAGCCCGCCTCAGCATCAAAGAAGCTGACGCTCATGTTGCCAGTCACTGACGCCTGCATCAAGACATGAATGCAGGAGCAGCACAGGGAGGGCAGAAGGGTTAAGCGACCAACTGTACAGATTAATCAGAACCAGCAACAGCAATAGCATCAAAGAAGCTGACGCTCATGTTGCCAGTCACTGATGCCTGCATCAACAAACCATTGCTTTTGATACAAAGAAAGATACAGGGAGGGTAGAAAAAGGGTGAAGCAACATTCCGAGGATATGAACCACTAACAGCAACAATGTTAGCAAGAAGCTACGCAGGTTCAAAACCCACACACTGCTCACTGCCCCCTGACAAGAGAAATGTATGCCAACAGACTGTTGAAGCTTCATCCGGAGACCTGTAGGTGGCTGCATCTTGAACGTGAACACACCTTCCACGCGCATGCTATGAGCCCGAATCTAGCAGATCCCGTAACCCAACCACTACCATGATGTGGTTGTCAATGACAAGCACACACCTGCTGCCGATATGCTATGACGCAGATCTTCAACCCCACACCAAAACCTGAGCATCGCAAACCCTAACCTGACCTTACCTTGAGGTAATTGGGGTTGAAGATGGGCACGTCTGCTTCTAGGATGATCCTGTACGTGAGTGTCGTTGCGTTGAAGGTCATCTTGGTGCTGTGCACCTCAATCGTGCCCACACTCACGCCTCTTGGTACCAGCACAAATACGCCAACCACTGCCATCACAGCCAGCAGCAGCTGCAACCGGACACATGGGAAAACAAAAACAAGGCAAAAGAGTGAGCAGCCAGAAGCAGCAGGTTCTGCCAGAGAGCAGCACCGCCACTGCCATCACAGCCAGCAGCAGCTGCAAGTCAACACATGAGAAACAACACAAGCCAAATGCGCGAGCAGCCAGAAGCAGCAGGCTCTGCCGCTGGCAGCATGCCACTGGTGGCACTTTCGATTACTGGCCTGTGACTGCTGGCTACACAGCATTGCTTGAATTGCATCCGTTGTTGCCGGCAGCATGCCTGGCCGTAAGCACTGCCTCTGCATTTTGGTGCATTATTCTTGCAATTTAAGTATCCTGCAATTTGAGTATCCTGCAATCCTTTACACTCCCTCCAGCAGGCTGCAGCTGCTCACCAAACTCGACACAATCAGCTTTGTCCTACGCGGCTTCAGGCGTGAGTCTGCACAGCAGCAGCCGCAGCAGCAGTAGCAGCAGAAATCACAGCCCCTGCTGGATGTGTGCACATCAATGAAACACGGCATGTACGCAGTATGAGTGACACATCAATGGCAGGCGCCAGTGTAGCGATGCATTGTTACTTTGCACTGCACGAAAAAGCATGCGGTGGCATGGCATGGATGTTGTGCCACCACAGCCCCCTGCTGTAGTGTGCTGCCTGTCGGGTGTGCTATTGTCCTGAGAACAATTGGCCATGTACGTGCTGCATCTGCTGCAGCATGTTTGCAATCAGGTAGAATGCAACCCTTTTCAGTGTGACTTGATTTCACTCCACTGACCTGACAGTGGAATGAGCGTCAGGTACTGGCTCTCATAGCGCACAGGTGGCGGCGGGTTTATTCGCCGCCATAAGCTTTGCGTGGTGGATGCAATCCAGCTGCTGCCTCTTTCGCTCAACGCCGGCAGCTGCTGCTGCGGGGAAGGTGGTTCGCTGCTGGCACTGCCGCTTGCGCTGCCGCTGTCTGCTGCTTCAAAGCGATGCCGCTGTATCGAGTTGCAGCGAGAGTTGGCCCTGCTGTTTTGTGGTGATGCGGCGTTCTCAAAGCGCACGTAGTTCTCCATGAAGCTGCGGCGTACTGGGCCGCTGCCTTGCCAGTGTCTGTGCAACTGCCACTGCAGCTACAGCACGTGGGGTCAACAACCACAGCTCGGCATGCAGCGATGCTTTCGAGTAAGGTGACGCAAGTATGAAAGGTTTTCAACTGCAGAAAGGGCCACAGACCACCGAGTCTGGACAAGTTGGCTGATGTGTGCAGGTGTATAGTCACAGCTGCCCAGAACGCGTGAAAACTTCAATAGAGCTTACAAACACGTTCAAAGCATCGATCTTTGACTCAAGGTTCATTGCATGGGCAAGGATCGCCGTAGTACGCCTTACAGCTCGCACCCTATGAACTGACAGAGCTTGTAACACATGTGGGAACGTCAATGCGTCTGCACGTTCAACCCACCACCTTTTCATTGCGTTCACACCTTTGACACTGGGCTGAACGAGCCCGATTTCGCTGCGGGCTATCATAACACGGCCGATCTGGTCGTCCGGCCGCATTTATAGAACGTAGAAATGCAGTTCTTCAAGCAGTCGGCCCGCAGCAGCACCAGGCCGGCGTCTGGGCGCGCTGCACCTGTGCACAAACTCACCACCACAAGCAGGCCATCGCGCAGCTCCTCAATCAAAGGCGAGCAATTATAGCATTTGTTTCAGCAAATGTGTCATCGGATTGTATTCAGGCGCAGCTCATTCATCGTGTCTTATCAGTGCATGCTTGCACTGCTCTGGGGCTGTGGACAAACTTCTGGCTGGCTACCATTTATGTTCCATGGCAGCATGTTAAAGCTCCAGTCATAACCAGCAACCCACATCGTATAACTGGCGAACCGGAAGGGCTGTGCTTTCTTGGTGTGGTTAGGGCTGATGTTGTACTTCCACCCCACCCAGTTGGCACTGTCATGTGCTGGACATGCGTGTTGTTTGTGCACCCGCAGTGAGCGCAATTGCAGCACCACCCAGGTCATCGGTCAACGCTGACAATGTGAAGTCAGTAGGTCTGAAGGATGCGCCGCTGCCCTCGCTGTTCCCTGCTGAGCCAGCACCACCAGCACCTGTGAGTGACCTGGCAGCAGCAGCAGCAGCAGCAACAACAGCTCAAGCATGACTAACACGGCTGCTCATAGAAGGATACATTTCAGTAGGCGGTTTTCGCCATGGCTGCTGTCAGTTGCATGTGCTGGTGTCAGGCAGTGCTCCGAGTGAAACTTTTAGCTGCATTGCCTTGCAACTGCAACATGTCATGCTCCCAGCAACATTTGTGCGCAACAACCTGCCCAGCAGGGGTCTTGAAAGTATATGCAAGGGACTCAACAGTATGTGCTGGCTGGCGCGTGCTATGTTGCTGCTGCAGGGCGCTCCCAAGCTGAAGGTGGCGATTGTGGGTGGCGGCCTTGCAGGACTGTCAACAGCAGTGGAGCTGCTGGACCAGGGGTGAGCAGGAACACAGCTGTTATCTGGTTGTTATTTATGTGTTACACACATGTTAAACATGCGAATGTAGTGGGTGGCGGTCTTGCAGGACTGTCGACAGCAGTGGAGCTGCTGGAATAGTGGTGAGCAGGAACACAGCTGTTATCTGGTTGTTATGACGTGTTACACACGTGTTAAACATGCGAATGTAAGTGGGTGGTGGCCTTGCAGGACTGTCAACAGCAGTGGAGCTGCTGGAATTGAGGGAAGCAGGAACAAGGCATTGCATATGCAGCATCTGTTTGACATAACACGAATTGAAGAGGCAATGCTTGCCCGTGAGTCACTGCAAGCTCATGAAGCAGCCTGATTTCCATCAGCTGACGTCTGTTTGTTCTGAGGGTGGGCGGCAGTGACTGTTCCAAGTATGGCCCTCACAATGGCATGCCCATCTAACAACCGACATTTGTAACTTTTGTTATGCTGCAGCTACGAGGTGGACATCAATGGGGTGGGCGGCAGTGACTGCCTCATACATGACACTCACAATGCATGCTCATCTGACAACTGCCATGTGTTACTTTTGTTGACGCTTTTGTGTTACTTTTGCTATGCTGCAGCTACGAGGTGGACATCTATGAGGGCCGCCAGTGGGTGGGTGGCAAGGTGGCCTCCTTCCAAGATAAGGACGGCAACCACATTGAGGTGCGCCAGGCAGCAGCAGCAGCAGCAGTGGCGGCGGCAGCAGCAGCGGCGACGGCGGCAACACAGCATTGACACCAGCAGCAACGACAGCACTGCATTTGGCGTTTGGTGGCGCTGCAGTGGCAGTGCAGCAGCATGCACCTCCAGCGCAGCAGCAGCAGCAGCAGCGATGCATCTGCCCCTGAGTGGTGCTTCAAAGGCAATGCAGTGGCAGTGCAGCAGCATGTACATCCAGCGCAGCAGCAGTGGCAGCAGTAATGCACTGACAACGGCAGCAGTGATGCTCAGCAGTGCATGAGCTGTTGGAGTCTGGATCTCTGTTACAGGGAGCAGCAGAGCAGAGCTTGTGGCGGTGCTGACTTGTGCAGGAGTGCTGCTCAACCTGCCCTCACAGCGGTAGCAACAGCAGCCGGCAACCAGGTTGCGTCTTGGTGTCTCTGCTTTGGTTCAGTTGGGATTCCAGCTGTCTGTGATCTGCACTATTGCACAAAACAGATATGTTATACCACACCGTCTAGCCATGCACCTCACTCCTGTTCATGCTGGCTTGCTGCCTTCCTTCTGACTAAACTGTTATAACACTCTTCAAACAAATCTGCAGGTGGGGCTGCACGTGTTCTGTGGCTGCTACTTCAACCTGTTGCGGCTGATGGCCAAGTGTGGTGCCGTGTAGCACCACCCCACCCCTGCCATGCTGACTTGCTTTTTCTATCTTTATATACTGCGTGTGCAGATGGGCCTGCACGTGTTCTTTGGCTGCTACTTCAACCTGTTCCGGCTGATGGCCAAGTGCGGCGTGCTGGAGAACCTGCTGATCAAGGAGCACACGCATACCTTCTGCAACAACAACGGTGACGTGCGCGAGCTGGACTTCCGATTCTTTGTGGGAGGGCAGAAGATCGGCGCGCCATTCCATGGTGAGTATCCTTGTTATAAGCATCGTTACAAGCACTGTCCGGTACAGGGCTTAGCTGCAGGGCTGCTTGTCTGTACTAAGCACTATACGCAGGTGCAGCAGGTTTGTTGCACCTGAGGGCAGCAGGAGGTTGTGTGGTGTTCTTTGGTTGCTAGCTGGGTCGGATGGTAGTTAAGCAACGACGCCAGTGACGTGCGGGAGCTGAACTTCAGCGGAGTGCAGAAGATTGGCGCTCCATTCCACGGTAACAGCAGCAATGGCAGCAGCATGATGCAGACTCTGGCAGTCTCTGTGCATTGCATATGCAGTGTGCTGTGTGACTTGTGGTTTGTGTGGTGTGTGGCGATCATATATGCAACAGGACCGTCACTGCAGTTGAGCAGCACTCATCTGTCACAAACATTCGTTGAACCTGCTCACAAGCATTCCTGCAAATGTTCCTGCAATCTTTCCTGCAAACTTTCCTGCAGGCCTGAAGGCCTTCTTCACTACGCCGCAGCTGGAGCCGATCGACAAGCTGGCCAACAGCCTGGCCCTGGGAACCAGCCCCATCGTGCGCGCACTGATCGACCCAGAGGGCGGCATGCAGGTGGGTCAAACATAACATAAATGTAACATGTTACAAAGTCTCATCATGTGTGGAAGTGTGATGTTGTTATGTTGACTGTCCGTTGTCTTGCAAAGAGGCGCCAGCCCCATCGTGCGCACACTGGTTTACCCAGAGGGCGGCATGCAGGTGGGTCAAACATAACATGAATGTAACATGTTACAAAGTCTCATCATGTGTGGAAGTGTGATGCTGTTATATTGACTGTTCGTTGTTCCGCAAAGAGTCGCCAGCCCCATCGTGCGCGCACTGATCGACCCAGAGGGCGGCATGCAGGTGGGTCAAACATAACATGAATGTAACATGTTACAGAACATGTTAACTCTTGTTATGTGTGCAAGTGTGATGCTGTTGTGTTGACTTTTCGTTGTCTTGCAAAGAGGGGCCAGCCCGTTCGTGCGCGCACTTATTGACCCAGAGGGCGGCATGCAGGTGGGTCAAACATAACATGAATGTAACATGTTACAAGTCTCATAATGTGTGGAACTGTGATGTTGTTATGTTGACTTTTCGTTGTCTTGCAAAGTGGTGCCAGCCCCATCATGCGTGCACTGATTGACCCAGGGGGCGGCATGCAGGGTCCAATGTAACATGTTACAAAGTGTCATCACGTGTGGAGGTGTAATCTTGTTTTGTGGACTTATCTTTGCATGGCAATGCATTCAGCCTTATGGTGCGCACAGTAGCCGACCCAGACGAGACACACGCATCCTGCATTGAGAAGTATAGCTCAGACTCCAGGCAATGATGCATGTTGTATAGATGCTCAGGCTGCTACCGTGCTGCGCGTTGTCTTGCAGGTGTTGGACAACAACAGTCTGAACTCTCTCACAGTAGCTGTAGCCAGTCGCACAACATGATCGCAATTGAAATAGATGCTCAAGCCGCTGCCGTGCTGCTTGTGCTTGCCTTGCAGGACATCCGCAACCTGGACAACATCAGTTCAGGACTGGTTCAAGAGCCACAGGCATCCATGTTTCAAATGCTTAAAATGTTGCCGCGCTGCTTGTTGCCTTGCCTTGCAGGACATCCGCAACCTGGACAACATCAGCTTTGAGGACTGGTTCAAGAGCCATGGAGGCAGCGACGCATCCATCAAGCGCATGTGGGACCCCATCGGTGAGCAGCAGCTGCTTGAGCGAGGATGTCATGTAATGCAATGTAATGTGTGTTGTGTGATGTAATTCAGTGTAATGTAATGGAATGGAATGGAATGGAATGCCTGTAATGTATTGTCGCCAGCAGTGTGTCATCCTCACACCCATCCCCCCCTTCCCCCCCACTCCCATTCATCACGTCAGCGTGTACACAGCCACTAACAGATACATCGGCACAGTTCAAACACACCATTATGCAGCCACACAGTTTTTGGCCACGTAGCTTCAATCCACCTGCCCCGCACATGTGTCTGCCGCCCTGCTATTTTCATGTTATTTTTGTGTTATATCCTCGCCTCCCAGCGTACGCGCTGGGCTTCCTGGACTGCAAGAACATCAGCGCGCGCTGCATGCTGACCATCTTCCAGTTGGTTGCCACCCACACGTGTGCCTGCTGTTCTGTTACTTTCTTGTTACTTTTCCGTTATTTTCTCACCTCAGCCTACGCGCTGGGCTTCCTGGACTGCAAGGACATCAGCGCGCGCTGCATGCTGACCATCTTCCAGTTCTTCGCCACCCACACATGTGCCTGCTGTTCTGTTACTTTCTTGTTACTTTTCCGTAATTTTCTCACCTTGCAGCGTACGCGCTGGGCTTCCTGGACTGCAAGGACATCAGCGCGCGCTGCATGCTGACCATCTTCCAGTTCTTCGCCACCAAGACGGACGCCAGCGTGCTGCGAATGCTCAACGGCAGCCCAGCGGAGAGGCTGCTGAAGCCCATCACAGACTACATTGAAGCCAAGGGGGGCCGCATCCACCTGCGCTACGGCTGCAAGTGAGCGCGTGTGTATGTACGTGTGTTGCCTGAGGATTGTTGGTATTGCCGATGTTGTGTGATGAGCGGCTGTTCAAGCCCATCACGGACGACATTGAAGCCAAGGGAGGCGCGCATTTACCTGTGCTACGGCTGCAAGTGAGCGTGTGTGTTTCCTGAAGGCTTTGATGTCTTGCTAAATCAATAGAATACTACCGCGAGTTATCTATGATTCTTGAATCTTAACGCAAGCGGGTAGGGGGCAGCATTGTGTTCGCCGTGCTGAATGTTCTGCAATGCACCGCCTCTTACCATCATGTGTCCTGCGGGGAGGTGCAGTATGAGCAGGGCCCTGACAGCAAGCCCCTTGTGACAGGCCTGCTGCTGGCCAAGGCCGGGCAGCAGCAGCTGGCGGCCGCCCTGCTGCTCATTTCGTTGCTGTTCTGCCTGCAGGCAGGCGCAGTATGAGCAGCGCCGAATCCAAAGCTGGTATGGGCGCTGCATACTGTTTGACGTGTTCAACTAATCTACAAGTGATATGCACCGCCTGTTGGTTTGCAGGGAGGTGCAGTATGAGCGGGGCCCTGACGGCAAGCCCCGTGTGACAAGCCTGCTGCTCGCCAAGGCCAGGCAGCAGCAGCTGGTGACCTCACGCCGTTCATTTCTTTGTTTGTTGCTGTTTTGCCTGCAGGCAGGCGCAGTATGAGCAGCGCTGAATTGCAAGCTGGTACGGTGGCTGCATTCTGCCCTCCGTGATAAACTAATCAACAAAATCTGTGCACCGCCTGTTACCGTTTTGCAGGGAGGTGCAGTACGAGCAGGGCCCAGATGGCAAGCCCCGTGTGATAGGCCTGCTGCTTGCCAAGGCTGGGCAGCAGCAGCTGGTGACAGCAGACGCGTACGTGGCAGCGCTGGACATCCCGGGCGTGCAGCGGCTGCTGCCGCAGCAGTGGCGCAGCATGCAGGAGTTTGACAACATCTACAAGCTGGTGGGAGTGCCCGTCATAACAGTGCAGCTGCGGTGAGTGTTGCACGGGGTTGAGGGTTGTGTGCATATTTCTGTTGTGTGTTGCAGCAGGTTCAGCAGGCTTGGGGGGGTGCTGTGTTTCCTGGAAGTAAGAGCTGGTGGGAATGCTCGTGATCACCGTGCAGCTGCGGTGAGTTGCAAATCTCATGGCGCAATTAGTTGTGGTTATTGCTGCTATGTTTTGCCAGTACACGAGCATGCGCACTCAGGTGTGGGTTTGTGCACCATATGCAGATGATATGGGGCACAGTGGGTGGTTTGGTTTGTGCTGTGCACTGTGAGGTAGAGTGATTAGCATCAGCCGTGGCCTGTGATGATCACTCCTTTGGAGTATATGCCCGAACACACCCTGTGGGACAGAAACGAGCTTTTTAACCCTGAGGCCAGGTGTTTGTCAGACCGTCATCAAAGATTTGCAGTAGTTGATTGCAGCGATTGTCATGCAGATTGTGTACATCGTTCAAGTATGCAGCTCGCGTCACAGATGTCTGCTCTCCTGCTCACCCCATCATCTGCTGCACTGCACTGTACTACCCTCCACATGCATTGCTTCTCACAGCACCGCAGCTGTGACGGCTGGGTGTTTGGGCTGAAGGATGCATGCAGCACATGCCGACGATTTGACCTGCACTCACACCATCATCTTCTGCATTTGACTGGTTCCTATGTTGCCCTGCAGCTACGATGGCTGGGTGAATGAGCTGAAGGATGCAGCTCGATCAACACACTTGAGTCTCCTGCGCACATCATCATCTGCTGCACTGCATTGTACTGCTCTACTCAATCCGCCCCTCCCTCTGCAGCTACGACGGCTGGTGACGGAGCTGAAGGATGCATGCAGCACATGCGAACAACTTGACCCGCACTCACACCATCGTCTGTTGCATTTGACTGGTTCCTATGTTGCCCTGCAGCTACGACGGCTGGGTGACAGAGCTGAAGGATGCAGCTCGTGTGAAGGACCTGCTACTGCACTATACTGCTGCTCCCCTGTTCACGTGCTGCCCTGCATTTGTTCCCCCCCCCGTTTCTGCAGCTACGACGGCTGGGTGACCGAGCTGAAGGATGCAGCTCGCGTCAAGGACCTGCGCTCCCCTGCAGGCCTGGACAACCTGCTCTACTCAGCTGACACCTACTTCAGCTGCTTTGCTGACCTGGCATTGACCAGCCCAGTGGAGTATTTCAAGGAGGGCCAGGGCAGCCTCATGCAGTGCGTCATCACACCCGCAGCGCCATACATGCCGTGGACCAACGAGGCAATCGCAGCAGAGACAGACAAGCAGGTGAGATGGCTGCTCAGAGATCACTTCCTGCGCAGGCCAGAGCTATGACTGTCATACGTGGTGCTGGTTTTGAGTCAGCGACGGCGTGGTGTTTCGGCACGTTGTCAAACGGGCAACACTGCTGTGACTATGTGCAGCGGCAGGCACGCGTTGATGTCACCAGACGTCAACACCCAATCCTGTTCTCTGTTTTTCTGGCGCGCAAGTTTGCCAGCTGCTCCCTAGCTTGTGCAACTCTCACCATGACCTGGCACTCACCTTCATGCCTGCTGCTGTTCACCCTGTCACATTGCGTGTGATGAGAAAGACTGTTTGTGCTTTACCACAAAGGTCATGCCTCTCACACAGGGGCTGTTTATCTGGGGTTCAGCCTCCATTTGAGTGACAGTCTGAGCTGAGCTGTTTCGCAGCATCCTTTTTTGAGCTGGTGTCCGTTGCGGCGTAGCGGCTTGAACTCACCATGTAACCCCTCTTCTTCTTCACCCTGTCACGCTGTCACAACACTTTCCTATCCGCATAGGTGCGCCAGCTGTGCCTCAGGGCGCGCAACTTTGATGTCACATTCATGCATGCTGCTACTCGCTGACGCTGCCACCTTTTCCCTCTCTTCCCAAACAGGTGCGCCAGCTGTTCCGCAGCGCACGCAACCTAAACGTGACCTGGCACTCACCTTTGTGCTTGCTGTATTGCTGCCATGCCGCTTTCTGCTGCCATTACATCGCCATAACAGGTGCGCCAGCTGTTCCCCAGTGCCCGCAACCTCAGCGTGACCTGGCACAGCATCGTGAAGATCGGCCAGAGCTTGTACCGCGAGGCCCCCGGCATGGACCCCTACAGGCCCGACCAGGCCACCCCCGTGCCCAACTTCTTCCTGGCTGGCTCCTACACAAAGCAGGACTACATCGATAGCATGGAGGGAGCCACGCTGTCAGGCAGGCAGTGTGCAGCGGTGGTGATGCAGGCGGCACCGCGGCTGGAGGGCACGGCAGCGAAGCAGCAGCAGCAGATGAAGCAGGCTGTGGCTGCGTAAGCTTGTGTAAGCTTGTTCGCTACATGGACAGCAGTAGGCTCAGCAGTCGTTGCTGTACATGCCTTGCAGCGGCTGGAGGCAGATCAGCAGCAGCAGCAGGCTGTGGCTGCTTGAGCGTACACACCACGTTGGCAGCAGCTGGGGCTGGCGTCTGATGTTAAGGCAGCAGCAGTGGTATGTTCAGCAAGCGGTGCCGTCCACTCTGGTTTGACCTGCGTTGACTGGCTTGCAAACATCAGCTGCGGCAGGCTGTCAATTTGGAGGGATGTGGCCGTGACAGCGGCAGCCTGCGGAAGTTACAGTTGAGCAAAGCTGCACATGCAGGTCTAGGTGCCTGCACTGGTATGTGTAAAGTGGTGTGCTAGCTGTCAGCGTATGGAGGGCACGCTTCTGCATTAGATGCATTGTGTGAGAGAGCTGTTTTCTGTGATTTCTTGTGGAGCCGGGGGATGGCAGGTGAAGGGAGACAGTCTGCATGAGCAGTGCATAGATGTGGGCAGTGGTCACCACAGCACAGTGTGCTATTGCACGTGCCGGGTTTGCAGGATGATGCTGAAGGTACAGCTGATAGTTGAGCCGTCACAACATGATGTGACTCGGCAATCATCTTGCTGTGGCCTTCACTTTACTAGGTTCAACAGAAGTCCTGGCTTGTGCAGTGCACTCCGGCTGCTGCAGCATGTGCTGCAGTTCTAAGTGCAGTGTACTGAAGTTTGTTGATAGGTTGGTGCTCGCGTGTGTGTGTTTTGCTGGCCATATTGGCTGGTTTTTGCCTTGGGATTGCAGTGCTGTCACAGTACATACATTGTTGGTTGCTGATTGGGGTATAGCTTGCAGTGGACTATCAGCCACTTAGTATGTGCAGGAGGATGCGGTACAACAGTTGCAGGATGCCGGGTGGGTGGCGGTGGCTTCTTGCCGGTGATTGCGGGCTGCGGCAACAGCCTGTGATTGCAGCCACGGTCATGACGTGTACAAGTGTAACACTATCATGGCATTTTCAGTGTTGGAGTTCGTCCTATGGGTGCTTCATGTACATGTTGCTGCTCCCAGGCTTCTGCTGGACACACTGGATACTGAGCTGACTTATCCGGCCGGGCTGATCAGACGGTAGCAGCCAATCATAGATTTCTGCACAGCGGTTACAAGGCGCCCCATGTTATGTGACATTTGAGGACAATTGCATATCCGATCTGAGCAGAAGTATTCATCAACTCCACCACAGTCACTCACATGGTATCTAGGAGCATTGCTGCGTATCTTGTGAAAGCCTGGGATGTGCGCAATAGTTTAAACATAATGGAGCGGTGCTCCCTCTTTCTTCCGCCCCATAGGGGCGCGGGGCCGATGGCGTTGATGCTATGGCTTGAGTTGGTAATTTGATTATGATGATCCTCATGCAATTTGTAGAGGTGGGGGGCGGTGACATGGTGCAGAAACAATGACAAGTCAGGTGAGGGTTCCACTAATGGGACTCGCCCACCTCCAACACAGCTGCTGCATGCTGGGAGTTTTACCTCCAAATCGAAGTCATGCTATGCATTCACTCTGCTCCAGTCTTGCGCATATGCTGCGTCAGCACTGCCGCCATCTTCAATGCTGCCGCACTCGCCTGCACTGCATGCCTAGCAGGCAGCTCAGGCGATGGCTTGCGCCGCAAACCTGCAGGATTACTTGCTGCTGCTGCTGCTGCTGCTCTCACTGCCGCTGGCCGTACTGCTACTAGGCTGTCATCTACACCTCTGCTACCCCTACAGCTGATTTCTTCACTATCCACAGGAGTTGCTGCTCCTAATCCACTGCCCCACGCTGCTAATCTGGCAGTGCCCCAGCTGCTGCTGCTGCTGCCATGTCCTTGTGGAGCAGGAGCCGTTGATGGCCGTTGCAATGCCACAAACTTGCCGACCTGCAGATGGTGTGCAGAGATGCCGCCCGTCCTTCCCCACGACTGGCTGTGACGGCTGCTTGCCGCATGTGGCTGCATAGCAACAGTGCTGCTAGTGCTGGCACTAGCAGCAGTGCGTGGCCGCTGAGTGTGTCTGTGCTGATGAGGCACATGGCCTGCAGCTGCACAGTGCAAGCTGCTGCTGATGCAGCCATGTCTACTTGAAGCACCGCTGGCTTGACGCTGCTGCTGCTGCTGCTGTTTACTGCTGCTGGTGGTGTGCTGCAGCTGCTGCTGCAGCTGCTGAAGCATCACTGCAGGGTCTGGCAGCACAGCATCAAGGCTGAATGTGACAGGCGACTTGGCTCGCCAGCTGGCCTTACCGCCGCTGACACTCTGGCCATATGCATTGTCACCAGCGAATGCTGCCGTACGTACGCCTCCGGCTTGCGCGGCTGCAGCAGCAGCTGCTGCTGAGCGGCTGACGCCAGCAGGTGCAGTGCTTGGCCTCAACGTTGTTAACACGTCACGTCCCCAGGTCACCGCACAGCCAACACGTGCCGTGCTGCACTGCTGCTGCCCTTGCTGTTCCCCCCAGATGTCAGACTTGGCTTCACTGCCAGCCATTGCCGCCTCTGCTGCTGCTGCTGCTGCAGGATCCTGCTGGCTTGCCTCCTGTTGGATTGGCTGCTGCTGCTGCCGCTGCAGAGCAGGCCATGGGTAGTCCCTTGGCTCCTCAACTTCAGCAAACGCTGCTTTGAGGGCATCTGTCAACGCAGACATCTCCACAACGCGATCCAGGTTGGGAGTGTCTGCCAGGAAGTTCACGCCCAGCTGCAGCTTGGCTGCGCAGCGCCGCATGTGTGCCGCAAAGATCTTGACACGTGCCAGCTCCGTGGCTGCTAGCTCTGCTACTTGCACCTGTTACCAGCATAGCATCACGCGGAGCACAGCAGCACAGCAGCCAGTCAGATGCGGTCAAATGTGCGGATAAAATACAATAGACACAGGTGCATGCTGATACTGAGTATGCATACAGTGCCGTACATGGCATAGCAGCTTGC
Source organism: Tetradesmus lagerheimii (assembly GCA_902809745.2). NCBI lineage: Eukaryota > Viridiplantae > Chlorophyta > Chlorophyceae > Sphaeropleales > Scenedesmaceae > Tetradesmus > Tetradesmus lagerheimii. The sequence goes on from CADDIJ020000807.1 coordinate 128,356, forward strand.
ACAGTTGGTCACAAGCGATATTGTGTGGTTGCATGCGTCAACTGCTAGGGTTGGTCATGTGCAAATCCATCATGCAGTCCCTGGGCCCAAGTGCTAAGGTTGGTCGCACGTAGGTAGGGCCAAACTGCTAAGGTTGGTCGTGTGCAGATGCATCATGCAGCCCTTGGGGCCCCACCTGTGGCAGGATCTCGTTGTTCCTGGCCCTCACACGTGCTAGCTGCGAAGCATGCTGCTGCCGCAGCTCTGCGCACTGCGCCTCGTGCTGCTGCATGGCCGCCTCCACCGCAGCAGCGTACCTGCAGCACACAGGGCAACAACGGACGCATAATCAACACTTGCTTGTATAGCATTGTCCGGCGGACACACAAACTGAGTCATTTCATTACAGTGATCTGTGCATTGCTTCACAGGAAAAGGTATCACAGGAAAAGCCACCGCATACCGTGATCTGTGCATTGCTTCACAGGAAAGTAGGCATCAGAAGGCATCATGCCCGCACCTGGCCCTGGCTGCTTCCAAATCCCATGTAAAGCCGCAATCTGTGCATCGGCAACATTAATTCACAAAACGGCACTAGAAGGCATGCCCGCACCTGGCTCTGGCTGCTGTGGTTGCCTCATCGTTGCGCTGCTGTGCTGCCGCCTTTGCTGCCAGCCACTGCTGCTGCAGAGCATCCAGCTGCTGCTGTTGTGCCTCTTCAATGTGAAGACACAGCAACTGCAGTTGGGTAAGTAGGCAATAATCTTAAGCTCAGATACTTCATGTTCAGCACATGAGAGCAGCAGCAAGCAGCAAGGTCCGGCGAAAACAAGCTGCGGTACATTCCTCGAGCTGTTGCCTGGCGGCACACGGCGTTAGGGTTGGCCAGGCTGCACCACAACAAAAGTCCACTGCGGCGTGCCCAAAAAACACCACACAATGCAACAGGGCCAGAATGTAGCAGCCAGTGTCAGTGCGGCAACCGCACACTCCTACCTCGAAGCCTGAATGAAGGGTGAAGAGCCCAAAACACGTACGGTAGAAGAACCAACAACAAAAATGTGCGGCGTGAATGGAATTGTAGCCAGTCACACGACCAGACGGTTTTTCAAGCTGCCTACCTTGTAGTCCTGCCTAGCCTGCTGCAATGCTGCTGCGTTATCAGCCGCCAGCTGTGCTGCTGCTGCTGCCTGCTGCTCCTCGGCCAGGGCCAGCAGCCGCCGGTTCTCAACAGCAGCTGCCCGGTGCGCCTCTGCTGCCTGGTGCGCCTCTGCTGCCTGCTTGTGTGCCTCACGCGCCAGCCTGTTCTGCTCCTTCACCTGCAAGGTGACAAACAAGAACACATGTAAGTAACCACTCTCATGACCAGAAGAGGTGCTGTTGATTGTTTGAATGTTCTGCATCGGGCTGAGCGCCTGTACCTCTTCCAGTGCGCCTCATGCGCACGCCTGTTCTGCTCCTTCACCTGCAAAGTGCAAAACAAGATGAGGTTCTGTGACTGCTCAAAGTCAAGTTTTCTGCAACAAGCTGTTCCGTGTGCTTCCAGTGCACAGCACACTCACGCCTGTTCCTTGCCTCACATGCAAGAGCAGCAGCCAGCCACAGCGCACGTATATGTCTCTTTTGCTGCACAGATATGGCAGGGTTGTACACCAGCTAAGCTGCGCTGCGGCCAACCATTGCCCAGTCATCACTCAACACCGTACAGTAGTGTTTTGGTTTGCTTGGTCAAGCCAATGTAAATTACTGTTGGAAAACAATACCATATTGGTTGTAGTAAAGTTGCTACCAGGTGCCTGCGTGGCAGATCCTTATGTTACATTGTATTGCATGCTCCACTCAAACAGGAGTGAAATGACAAGTGCAGCTGGCAGCTCACCTGCTGCACGAGCTGCACATGCTGCTGCTGCGCCTCCTCCAGCAGCTGCTGGTGCGCCTGCTGCTGCTGCTCCTGCTGCTGCCGCCAGTGCTGCTCAGCTGCTGCAGCTGCTGCTGCATGCGCAGCTTTTGCTGCTGCTACTGCTGTTTCATGCTGCCGCTGCGCTGTTGCCTGAGCGGCTGCATGCTCAGCCATCATCTGCAAAATAGACACCAGCATGCACGCAGCATGATCAGTTCAATCAAAGACGGCAGCACACACAGCCTTTCCCCCTCGTCTATGTACGTGAATAGCTGCAGGTAACCTATACATCACCTGCATCTGTGGAACTCCTGTCGCTGGAGGCTGCTGTACAATTCAAAAACCATCCATGCCCATCACCCTCAACATCACACCCAACACAGAGCAGGCACCACATGTGTATAACATACATGCTTCTCCCTTTCACCTGAGCATACTGTCTTTCACGAGTCTGCTTCTCCTGCACCTCCTGCTCGTGAAGCTGCGCCAGCCTCGCATTCTCCCCAGCAGCTTTTGACAGCGCCTGCTCAAACACCTCCTGCGCTGCAGCCTCTAACTGCTGCACCTGCTGCTGCCACACTTGGTACAGGTGCCTGTATGCTGCAAGTTTGGCGACGTGCTGCTGACTGGCTTGGCGGTGCAGCGCCAGCGCTGCAGAGTTGTGCTGCTCTGCCTGTGAGAACTCGTCGTGCCAGGCGTCATACAGCTGGCCGAGAGCTTGGCGGTTCGCTGCATCAACTGCCAAGACGTGTGAGACAAGCTGATCCTCAGCACTGAGCTGCTGCTGCTGCTGGGTGGTCTCCTGTGCCTGTTGCTGCTGCTGCTGTACGAGCTGCTGACTAACTGCTGAGTCACCCGCATCAGGAAGCCGCTCTTCTGCTGCTGTGACGGCGCTGCTGCACGCAGCGTCATACGCAGCCTCAAACGTCTCAGAAACCGACTTGTTTGACCGATGCGAAGCAGCCCTTGACATGCCAGTGCTGCGCCGCTTGGCACTGCCAGCGCGGGAGCTGTTGGTACTGCTAGTAGCTGCACCACCGCTGTTAGACTCCCTGCTACTTGCCGCTCTACCTGCACCACCATATGACGCGCTAGCCGGCCTGCTGTTGCTGCTGCTGGTGCTGTTATTCCTGCTGTGCCTAACACTCTGGCTGACAGACTTACTCGACTGGCCACCAGATGATGATACAGGCCGCTGCTTAGCTGATGTGATTTGGTTAAATGCAGCTGCTGCAGAGCTGTCATCTGCGCTGCTCCTGCTGCTGCCCAGTCGCCGCTGCCGTGCTGCATTGCCTTCGCTGCTGCTGCTGCCGGCACCGCTGCTGCTGTTGCGGTCTGTTGTGACTCGTGCAGCAGCTGACTTGGGGCGGTTGGCGTGCTGCCTAGCCACAGCCCCTGCTGGGGGGTTGCATCCAGCCGAACTACTTGCGATCGCAGCGGCGTTGGCCATTCCTGCATTGCTACTGCTGGCTGCAGCCGAACCAGCAGCTGTTGCTGCTGTTGTTATGCACTCTGGCAGCCTGGGAGTAGCACCCCATCCGCTGACAGAGCTATGCGAGCGCGTTGCATGCAGCGCAGGCAGCGGAAACACAAGCTTGGCTGATGCAGCAGCAGCACCAGCAAGCTCCAACTGATCATCTGACAAGTCTAACATACTCACACTGCTCCTACGATCCTGTCCGCCGATCTCGTCGTCATTGACACCAACACTGCGGCCAGATTGGGAGTGGTACGATTGCTGTGCTGCATTTGCTGCTGCAGCAAACGCGCCTGAGTATCCAGCAGCAGCGGCTTCTGCTCCGAAAGATGCACGCAGGTTGAGAAGTGAAGCCTCAGGATCTGGCCCCAGTGACACATCAGCAGCAATAATGAAGCTGCTGTTGGTGCTAACACCAGCGCTGATGATACCAGCTGGCAAGTTGAAGCTCACAACGCTGCTGCTGCTACGTCCGCTAGGCGCTAACACAGCAGAGCCACCATTGCCCGTGATGCTGCCGGGCTGCACAAGGCTGGTATCTCCCGTCTCACTAACCCCAGCGCTTGCTGCTGCTGCTGCTGCTGCTGCTTGCGCCTGCAATTGCTGCTCCTGCTGCAGCCGCTGCTGCTTCTGCTCCTGCTGCAGTTTGAGTACCGCAGCCGCTGCTGCTGCAGCTGCTTCTGCTGCTGCCACCTCTGCTTCCCACACTGCCAGGGCGTCTTGGTACTGCTGCTGCCACTGTTGCATTGCTGCTGCGTGTGCTTCATGTGCAGCAGCCACCTGTGCAGCATGCAACATACCAGCTACTGAGAGATGTGCAGGAAAGGCAGCACGTGCATCTTACAAAATTACGTTACATGCTCCACTCAAACAGGAGTGGGAACCCCGTTCACATGCCAACGACAGGCTCATAACCGTGCGCAGGATACCATCCAAGAGCTGCCGGAGGTCCAGGCAAGCGTGCATCTGATTGTGAACTGCCCATCAATGCCTTACTGATCAGCTGAGGCAGCACGCATGCACAAATTGGCAGCTGCTCAGTATGACGTTTCCACAGCTGTTTTACTATACAGTAACCTGTAACCTGAAGTGGCACATCACACACCTTGCGCTCATTGTCTTCTTTTACTTGCTGCACAGGTGCAGCATGGCTGCGCATCGCCTGCCGCACTGCCATTGCATTTGCGTGCGTCACAGCAGCACACGCAGCTGCATGCGCCGCTCGCAGCTGCTGCAGGTGCGCCTGGTGTGCTGCCATGGCCGGCATCACGCGCTGCTGCTGGTGCTGCTGCCGCAGATCATTCAGCATAGCAGCCAGAGGCTGCAATCTGCCAGTCCTGCGGAGTCACACGTCATGCACCATAGTTGCAAGTCAGGAGGCATAGTGATGCCTTGTCTATTACAAGTTGTCGTCTGCCACACTTGTCATGCTGGGATTGAGCAAGCAAATCTCTACGATCACCTGTTTGCGACAGTTCCAGACCCTTATCACCCAACAAGCTAACCACCAACTGCTAGAAACGCCATCATTCCGGCCAGGCACCGAGCCAGCTGCGAAAACAAGGTACTGCATAGAAGACAGGCACAACTGCCCATGCACCGTTTGTTTGCCAGTCGCAACGTTTTCAACTGCTGCTCTGCCCACAGCCGCTCTTCCCGTGTAGCAGCATCCTCACTTGCCAGATCCACTGCCACAAACGCACCAAGCTCGCTGTCCCACACCCGTGTGCCTCCTACTGATGCTGCGTCTGCACCTTCCCCTGCTGCTGCTGGTGCTGCTGCTGTTGCATTGCGCACAATGTTTGCTGCGGCTGCTGGTGTTGGCAGGTCTGCGTTGTATATCTGGAACGTGCCGCCAGTTGCTGCTGCCAGCTGTGACAGAAAGCGCTCGCCTGATGGGCAGTCATTACGTGGGAAGAAGCCTGCGCAACAGAGCGGCACAAGTCAATTCAGTTCCTATGCAACCAGGCACGTGCCTCAGTACAACCATGGGCTAAAACCTACTTACTTGGCAAAATTCTGGTTCTGCCTTATGCAGCCTGAACCTTGCACTGTATGTTCCTCCCTGAACAGGGTAATCCTGCACTGTATGTGTGTCCCTGTGCAAGCTATAAGCACAGCAGCAGCAGCATCCACTCACCGACAGTGTGCACAGGCCGCAGCGGCTGCCCAGCCTCCTCCTGCTGTCGCACCCATTCCAAACAAGCAGCTGCATCGTCAGCTAGGCCATCACTGAACAGGTAGTAGCTGTCTATGCTGTCGCCAGTGCTGCTGCTGCTAGTGTACCCCACTTCCCCTGAAGTTGCACTGCTGCTGCTGTTGAATGTGTACTGGTGGGCCGTGATAAGGGCCGTCAGCAGGCGCGTGTTGCCAACTGCTTCTGGCCAGTTCTGCACCCAAGACTGAGCCTCCGTCACGTGCTCCACATCCGTAGGTTGCAACAACGGGCTGCATGCTTCAGCACGAGTGGCGACCCCCTGCAACTGCTGCTGCTGCTGCTGCTGAATGGTGCTGCTGTTGCCTGCAGTTTGAGCAGCCTGCTGACGCCTGTTTCTGGGAGCTGCATGTGCAGCAGCTGCTGCAGTAGAAGGCCTACTGCTGGGTGCTGCCTGCTGCTGCTGGTCTTGCCAGCCCTGCGCAAGTTGCTTGGCATCGCTATCGGTGTTACTGCAGCCGCAATCCTCCTCTTCTGCGATTGCTTCACAAGTGTCCAGGGAGCTGGCACCACATCTGCCATGTGCTGCAGGAGCAGTAGCGGGCCGCTGCTGCTGCTGCTGTGCTTGCTGTTGCCAGCGCTGCTGCAGCTGCTGGCGCTGCTGCTGTGCCTTGCTGCGCGCAACAGCAGTTGTATGCGGCAGCAGCTGCCCAGCTGCCCTGCCACCTGCCTGCCTCGCAGCGCTGTAGCTGCCCTGCATGGCACTCGCGAGCAGCGCTTGCTTGCCAGCCCATGCAGCTGAAAAGGACCAGCAACTACCAGAGAAGGCTAGCACGTCAAACGCTGTGCCAGCAGTTGCCAGCTCGCCTGCAAGGAGCCGCAGCGCAGCGATAGATATACCGTAAAAACTGTGCAGCGTAGACTATGCTAGTGGTGGAACTCATCACAAGCACTGCAACTTGTCCCAGCCGGCTACAACCCTCAACTGCTGCTAGCTAGCTATAGCATGTTTCATCTACTGCCTGGCTTGCAGGACAGCATCAGCAGCACCCACCTGTCGGCTCCTGTGTGCAGCGTAGACTATGCTGGTGGGACTTATCACAAGCAGTGCAAATCGTCCCAGCTGGCCACAACCCCCACCTGCTGCTAGCTATACAGCTGCTAGCTAGCTATAGCGCGCTTCATCCACCCCCCGCCTTGCAGGACAGCAACCACAGCACCCACCTGTCGGTTCCAACAGCTGGCACACGCACTTCTTCACTCGCAGGAACTGCCCGCGCCGCGCTGGGTGCATGGTGCCGCTCACATCCATGATCAGCACAGGAGCTGTGCCGCGAAGGAAGCCCACAGGCAGCAGCTCACAGGGCGCAGCCCACTTGGGCAGCAGCATGGGGGGCTCCACAAACTCAGGCATGGGCTGCAGCAGCAAGCATTAAGGAGCAGACGGAGCAGCACATAAAACATCCCATCCACCAGTATAATTTGCATGTGCGCGCACCCTGCAATGTTTGTTGTGGCTCTACGTTCTGCGTTCATTGGCGGCATGAGAGCACTCACTGCACGCACCTGTGGCACTGGCGGTTGGTACACAGGCGGCTCCTGCAAGTTTGTTGGCAGCTCCAGCTGCGGTGCAGGCCCCTGCTCTGGCTTCTTGGGCACAAACACAGGCGGTGGGTCTGCAAAAGGCGCCTTGAAGTCCAGCCACACATGAGGAGTGCCTGCCGCTTCTGCTGGGGCAGCTTGCACTTGCTGGCAGGCGTCATGCAGCTGCTCTAGCTCCTTTGCCTGGACCTGCAGCGTTGATGGCAGTGTGTCGGGTGATTTTGGGGTACTGACCTAAAACTGCTACATGCTAAGCAAGATGCTGCTGCTGCTGCTGCAGCCTTCGGCACCAGTGTTTCTTTCGTAAGGCAGTGTGCACAAGAGCACATGTACCTGAAAGGCATGCACGACTGCTGCGAGCCATGGCCAGACATCACATCTGTCTAGCACCTCACCTCCCGAGGCTGCAAACCTGCCCCAGATGAAGCACCTGCGCTCTGCCTGTTTGCACCAGCAGCACTCAACACCCTGTCGTGCTCTGCCCCTGCTTGCTGCTGCTGCTGTACTGTCACTCCAACGCCAGCAGCACTAGCTGCCTTGCTGTCTACGTTGTTGTTGCTTTTGCCGCCTTTGTCCGATCCCCCACACCAGCCCAGCATCAGCAGCGGCTCTGGCTGCAGCTGCAGCTGGGCCTCCTGCAGCTGTGGGCCCTCCACTTCTGGCAGCACCTCCTCAGGTGCTGGCGGCAGCTGAGGGGCAACGTAGCAAGGCGCTGGCACCTGCAATGCCAGCAGAACCACCGGAGCCACTGAGGGATTTGATGCACTACCCGTATCAGGTCATTGGGTGTGCATGGATGACACAGCGCAGGTGTCTGTACCTGCCCCAGTGCCAGCTTTTGCACACAGATCTGCGGAGCTGCAAGCTATACGGCATGCTGCGTGCGGCAGCTATATCAACTTACATTCAGCATGCATGCATGCAAGCAGCCATGCACTTGTGTTGCTGAACGTACCGTGAACGGCCGCTTGCCGCTCCAGTCATGGCCGTGCTTTGGAGGGTTTGCTGGTGGTGGCTTGGCAGGCTCTTTCAGCACTGGTGCAGGCGGCAGCAGCAGCTCAGGCAGCTGCAGCAGCTCATGCTTTGGTGCTGGCGGTGACCTGCAGGGTACACATGAGCAGAACGTGAGCAGCAGCATGAGGTGAGGCAGACTGTGAGCAGCAGCGGCACGTCAGTTCGTAGCTCAGTGCATGAGGTGAGGCAGAATGTGAGCAGAAGCAAGAGTGTGAGCAGCAGCATGAGGTGAGGCGACAGCAGCAGCATCTGAGCAGAAGCAATAACCAGTGCAACGTGGTGAAACATGTGATGGTTGATATTCAGCCCCAACCAAACTTGCTCTTACGCTGCGCAGCTGCCAGACGACATGAGTACTGTGACATAACACTACAAGCAGGCAGGCAGATCGTCTTGGTCTGCCAGGCACTCACTCAAAAGCAGGCGCTACAACTTCCTTCCAAGCTGGCGGCAGCGGCAGCACTGGCAGCAGCTCAGGAGGCGCCAGCTGCACTGTTGTAGGAAGGTCTGGCTCAACAAAAGGCGGCAGCGCTGGCGCTGCTGCAGCTGCTGGCGCCTCTGGCAGCAGCACAAGCTCCGGCTTGAACTGCTCCCACCTGCAGTTGTTGAACATCAGTCGGGCCACGGCTAGTGAGTACCATGACAATGTGTGGTGCCAATGTTGCTTGCCCTGCTGGTGTTTGCACTGCTGCCACCGCTGCTGAATCCAGTAGGCTTTGTGGTGCTTACTTGGGTAGGTCTGACTCTGGTGCAGCTGCAGCTCTGGTTCATCTAGCAATGCTAGCCAAGCTAGGAAAGACACTTGCTTCCGGCAATTGTGAAACTACTGCCACCTAACTACAGCTTGCAGGCACAATCACTTGACACATCTACACCTGCACGGTGCCCTTACCTGGGCAGGCCTGGCTCTGGGGGCAGCTGCAGCTGTGGCTCATTTAGAATGTCAGCCAAGCTATGACAGGCAACTTGCTTCTGACAAATGTATGAATACTTGCATAACCACAAGGATGTACAGCCGCCTAACGGCAGCTGACAGGCACAGCATCTGACACATCTACTGCGTGGTGTGCTTACTTGGGCAGGTCTGCCTCTGGGGGCAGCTGCAGCTGCGGCTCATCCAGCGAGGTTAGCAAAGCTATGACAGGCAACTTGCTGCCAGCAATCGTATAGCTGTTTGCATACACAGAGCCACCTAACCACAGCTTGCAGGCACAGCACTTGACACATCTACTACTGCACAGTGCGCTTACCTGGGCAGGTCTGGCTCTGGTGGCAGCTGCAGCTGCGGCTCATCCAGCAAGCTTGGTGTGCGTGTCATGCGCGACAGCATCGCCTCAATCTCTTCCAAATCCCCCAGCAGCTGCCAGTACGAGCCCTCGTACACACCGTGCAACTGCAGGAAAACGTGAGATGCCTTGCTCAGCAGGTGTGTTCGGCTACACCATGTGTGCAAGAACAGTGCTGCTGCTGTTGCTACTCCTGTCAGTAAGGGAGGCAGCTGCTAACTGCTGCCTTATAAGTAGCATTACTGTTGCGAGCAGCAGTTGAGAACTGCGACTACAATTGCACGTTCAGCAACCAGTAACAACTGTGATGACGCACCAGCTTTGCCAGCTGGTCATGGCCATCAAAGAAGACACCCTGGCAAGCTGCGGCCTCTGCAGGCCGGGCATGGCCATGCCTCCCGTGGCCCTGCAGCCACAGATGATGTGATGAGACGTGCCAGGTGCATGGTGTACATGGTATGGATACGTATACGTCTACTGGCGCAGCTGGCTTCTGGGCCTGCTGTGTGCGGCCCTGTGTTGATGTTTGCAGGAGCAGTGCATGTTCAGCACAGGGTGCCAACTGACGCTGCTGAATGTTGCTGGCAGCCAAACATCCATCACTACAGTGTGGTACATACAGTGGCTTCTGCCTGGCACTGCGGGGGTGAACAAATACTGCACGGATGGATTATAGCTGCACAGCTACTTGCAAACTGCTCTTACCAGGAGAGCACTGTCGCAATCATGCCCAGCAGCTGCATGTACATGCAATGAAGCTGCTACAGCCCCTGCTGTAGTCTTCTGTTCAATAAAGTTACATCACATCACATTACATAGAATGCCGCTGCTTACGTGGGACGCTGCTGCATGTCTCCACACCACATTTGGCTCCAGCAGCATAAGCAGCGTTGGCACGCCCATGTTCATATCTGGAGATATGTGCTCGCGCCATGTTGTTGCCTTGGCTGCTGCATTGCCCCGACTGTTTGGTCGCTGCCCGACTGGACTGTTGCTCCTGCTGCTGCGGCCCCTGGGTCGTGTGCTGCGACTGACGCGCTCCCTCTGGGGTGCCTGAAAGTACAGCAGCAATACTTCACCTTGTCTGACAGCTGCTGAGTGTCATGCTGCATAACGTATTGCTGTGCCGACAACCACTCTGGCTAACTGTGTGTCATGTCACATGACTCATGTGCTAAGTCAAAGCTAGTAGACGAGTCGCACTAGAGGTGCAAGCAGCAGGAGGTGCATGGCACAGGCCATACAAGTGCTGTTTGCACAGCAGCAGCTCGCCTGGTGAGGAGTAGGGCTGTTGATTCGCTCAACAGTTCTGTCACTGAGCTGGTGCGGGTGCAGCCTAGCATCATATGCCTTGCTGCGCTCAAGCGTGGACATCAGGCTGCTGCTCCTCTGTCCAGCTTCTGCTGCTACTGCTGATGCTGTGCAGGAGCATTACATCCATGCCCAGCAGACCACATCAGTCCTCTCCTTTCGTCATTACGTAGCAAAGCAGCGTTCTCGCTGTTCAGGTCGCACAGCTGCGTAAAGTGTTGTACATCTGTCAAGCGAACATTGACACCGCTACACTGCTTCGAACACAGGGATCACCATACTGCTCATAAGCACATATTCGCAGCATATTGCCTTTGACTTGACCTGTGTCCTGTTCGTTCAAACATCCTGTCAAAAAGCCCTAGTCGGTTCGTCCACTGCCCACGCCCACTCAGCGGCGAAAGGTGCCTTGTAAGCTGTATAGCAGATATGCCACCGCAAGGTGTGTGATCAAGCGCGCCAGTATCAAATAAGAGAGCTGTGCTGTGTGCTCATGGTGCGGCACCAGCAGCAGTCAACTGTTATGCTGGTTTGCTGGGCCGTAGCAGAAAAATTCATCGAACCGGTTGACCACAGCGAATGTGGATCTGATACATGCAGGTGACTGCTGCCTGCGCTCAATGGCCAGCGGCCTGCCTGCATTGAGTTTACTTCTGAAGACGCAGAGCCTCTGCGGACAGCTGCGGAGTATGCCTGTCCTGAGCCAAATAAGTTCAACTTTGCGACGTGGGTCCATCATTCCATCAAGCTGTGCATATGGCGTAGATCATATATGTTAAATACAATAATGTGGTGAACCATGGATTTTACTGATACGTCGCAGGCTGGCGGCCAAGGCATGACATAAAAGCCGCCGCTGCTGCTGTCCTGACCAACATTGCGTTGCCAACAGCTGCAGCGCAGCTCCGCAGTCGCAAGGTAACAGGGTGCCCATACCCTCCACCGATAGAGTCGAGCTCTGACGTAGCACAACACACACAGCAGCACCCACACAGGCCGCGTGATGCCCCGCAGGCTGCGTGCCACAGGCAGTGCCCTGTGCACCTTACAGACTGCACAGCATGATCGTTCCAACACAAAAACTACAGTCAGGCCTTCATACGAAGCAACAGATCAAGCTGCATTGTTCAACTCACCGACTGGCATGCATTGTCTAACTAATCCAAACGCGTTCAACAGATACTGAGTGCACAACCACCTACCATTGTGTATGGCACAACAATACTGACACACACGCCTCTACACACTGGCCTGTCGCTTCTGCAACCGTCCGACCGTTGGCAAGTTAAGGGCGATAATCAAAAGCTTTGCAATGGCTGCAAGGAGAGAAACAAGCAGATTCTGTCACAGGGTGATGTGCCTGGCTCAGCTAGCTGTACACTAACTTCAACTGTGACAGCAAACCTTGGCAGTGGTCAAAAAACATCACTGCAGGCAGGAAGGTGATACAAACACGATCAACGTCACGTTGGTGACAGTGGGATGGTTCAACTGCCACATTGGCTAATGCACATGTGGGCACCAGCACAAGTGGCCTGATGATGAGCAGATAATCCAGCCAAGCAATGCCATCAAATGATTCGACACCGTGACTGTCACGTCAAGTTGACACAACGCGGTGCATAGTGGCTGTACAACAGGCAGCACAACATGTGGCCCACAGCAGTGCACTTGCTGCTGGCCACCTGCCTTTGTGCATTTACTAATAATAAGCATGACAAGCAAGTGAAAACAAACTAAGGCGGCCGGTGGTGGCCTGCACACAAATAAGCAAACTCACTCATGATGTACACACACGGCTCACAATCTCTGAGCCACTCAGGTGATGACATCACCAACATGGCTCAACCCTACATTCAGCTTATAAAAGAATGACAGTCAGTTACTGTCCTGTAAACAGCAACTTACACCCATGTAACATTCAGGTCATCAGCACTGACCACAATCGTGCCCTTTACTCCGCGTGCCCTTGCCCCTGCTGTGACAGCACTGATCATACTCGTATCTGCAGCAGCACCCATTACCCGCCTAGGCATGATGACACTCGCCACACCACCTTCCTTTGTTGTCGCTTCAACTGTGGCAGTAACCGCCATGGTCAACTCTGGCTGCCCAGGCTTGCGTTTTGTTGTCATAATGGTAACCTGTACAACAGTGCCTTCCACTGGCACGCCTTGACGAGTCAGCTGCACACGAACGACTGGCCGCCTGCTTGCAGGAACGTTGTTATTGTTGGGCAGCCGCTGGATGGTCAAACTGTCATAGTTTGACTGAGCCATGACGGCTGCAGCTGCCGCTGCTGCTGCAAGGGTGTTTTCAGAACCAGCAAAGGCTGCAGCAGCTGCCGCGGAAGTGACTGTTGCTGAGGCCGTTTTGGTGGTTAGGGAGGGCGTGCATTGGTAGTACCATTCGCTGCTGCGCACGCAGGCTGCACCCGAGGGGCAGCAGTAGCCCTGTATGCAGCAAGAAACACACCACATATACAGCACTCAGACGTATTGCAGGCACCTAGAACTTGGCAGCATGTTAGCAGTACAGTATCAAGTAGCACAACATGCTATGTAGCACATGTTGCACAGTCTTCAGTCAACCAGGCAGTGACAACAAAGAGAGCCCAAAGCTGCACTCACCACCCACTGTGCATCCAGGCACTTGCCAGCTGCTGCCACGACAGCAGGCATAGCAAAATCAAGCAACCACAGGTCACAATAACATCTCTCAGATAGCATGACATAACACATCCATCAACGAGGCAGTAACTTTAATGAGAGCCCAAAGCCTTACTCACCGCCCACTGTGCATCCAAGCACTTGCCAGCTGCTGTCACATCAGCAGGACAGCCGCTCTTCCCGCCACAAGCAGACCACAGCGGCAGCGGCTTGCTGCAGCTGCCCCCTGGGGGAGGAGGGGAGGGGGAGGCAGGGGGCTGGGGTGCGGCCTTGTCCACACTGCACATCCTGCGAAGCAGAATAACATGTCACATAACAAATGTAACGACCAGCACCTTGACATATCATTTTGAGTAAGGCTGTTGGCCAAACTGCACAGCCTGCATGCGCAATGTAATCGGGCATGACACGAATATGCATGTTACTAACGCAGCACCTGAAACTGCTGCTGCAGCTGCCAACTCACCAGTACCACGCGTTGTCGCGCGTGCACTTGTACCCGCTCGCACAGCAAGCCACCGGCCATGGCACGTCACTGCAGCTTGTGCAGCCATCTTTCAACCCTCCACACTGTTGGAAGGCCTGCACTGTCCTTGTGCAACTGCTACCATTATTTGGCGGCTGAGGTGTCACGACAGGAGGGGGACTTGGAGAGGGAGAGGGAGATGGCCTAACACCAGCAGGGGATGGGGAGGGGGTGGATGGCCTAGGGCTTGGGCTAGGGCTTGGGCTAGGTTTTGGCGTTGGGCTAGGGTTTGAGAGGGCAGGGCTTGGGCTGGGTCTGGGAGTGGGGCTTGGGGAAGGGGGTAGCTGAGGTGGCTGAGGTGTGGCGGGGCCTGCAGCAGCAGCAGCAGCAGCAGCAGCAGTGACAGCGGCGGCGCCGAGGTTATGATAAGTATTCAGGACACTGTTTGGTACCGGCTGCTAGAGTGCACTTCCCTTTTCACTATACATCTGTAGGCATGCATGCATGTACTGCGCACTGATACCTCTGCAGCTGATGTTGTGTGCAAGGCATTGTAGAAAAGAAATTGCAGACCAGCAGCCCCCAGATCAACTTTCCCACAGCCACCACTCACCCGCTCCGCATGCTGCCAGCTGTCCTGCAGCCGCGTACTGCGCCAGTGCAGCAGCAGCCCCAGTAAAGCCTGCGTTGTAATCCAACGCCACCTCGCTTCGCTGATAGTCTGGCCTCAGGTCTGGATAGTTGTCACTCTGATCTGGGCCTCCTACTAGGGCTCCAGTGATCTTGATGAGTGCGGCGTGGCTGTTGAAAAAGTTTGCAGCAGTGCAGCAGCCGCCGGCTCCAACACCTGCGGCACAGCCACAGACAGGGAGCAAAGTTGGGTCTGATGCTTAGGCGATCAAGCTATCTGATCTGGGCCTCCTACTAGGGCTGCAGTGATCTTGATGAGTGCAGCGTGACTGTTGAAGAAGTTGGCAGCAGTGCAGCCGCCGCCGGCTCCCACACCTGCACAAGATGCAGACAGAGCAAACACGTGAAATGTTTAGGGTTTAGGGTTTAGGTTTTACAACACACAATCGTCAACGCCAGCAGGGATGATGGTGTGTGCCGTGCTGCGTGGATAATAAGAATGCCGCAGCAGTGCAGCAGCCGCCAGCTACATCACCTGCAGGGCAGCCAAACACATGGCGCGAATCTCACGAGATTCACCAGTACTGCGTGCCACGTGCGGGTGGGCTGGGCAGATGGGGCAGTGCAGGGGTTACTACAACACTTTGCAAAACTGCATATGAACATTGCATTGAGTGCAAGGCCACTGCTTAAGCAGCCCACCTTGCTCTCCTGCGCAGCATGTGCCACCATCGCTGAGGTTGCAGGGCGCACTGTCAGTACTGTGTGGCTGGGCAGTTGCTGGCAATGCAGGGGGGTTGCTGCAACACTCTACAGCGCTGCGTATACACGTTGCTTTGCATACAAGCAGCTCACTTTCTCCTTTTACTGATGGGTGCAAGCACTTTTCACTTCAAGAACGATGTATGCAGCTCACCTTGCTCTCCTGCACAGCAGGTACCACCATCACTGGGGTTGCAGGGCGCGCTGAACGCTGCGTTGCAGGCTGACTGGCGGTGGTGGGGCCGCTGCGGCTGGCTGGGGCCGTAGCCAATCACATAGCTCTTGCCTGCATGGAGCAGCAGCGGCAGCAGAAGGTGAGTGATGCAGTGTGGCGCAGGTGTTGTGCTGCACCCAGAGATGCGAGCTGTGATCTGGCGTCTGAAGCAGATTGATTATTAAAAGGTATAAAGCAACAGTACCGGCTTGTGCAGGTGCTTTTGTCAATGCAGCAGCAGCAGCAGGTGTATGACGCACTGTGGCGCAGGTGTTGTGCTGCACCCGCAGACGCAAGCTGCCGTCTGGTGTCTGAAGAAGTTTGAGTGGTGCAAGGTATACAGCAGTAGCACCGGCTTCTGCAGGTGCTTCTGTCAATGCAACCGCCAGTGCTGAAGCGTCTAATCAAACTTCAAGGCTATAAAGTGGGGGAGTTGTACTTAGGCTGGTCGCCATATTAGATGGCATGCACCACACAGGATGAACACAGAATAACGCCAAGGAGAGAAGATGAACTAGCTGTTACGCCAGCTATGCTAAAACACTCGAAGTTTGCATCAGCAGCCAGTGCTGCTGCGCTGACCTGTGTTGGGCAGGCTCCCTGTGATGTAGCGCATCTGCATGCGTGTCCAGCAGATGTGCTTCTGCCTGTTGCCTGCGTCAGCATACTTGCCCATGAGGGCAGCAATGAACATCATGTTGCCAGTGTTGCGCAGCGTACCCCTGCAGCAGAAGGTGCAGCGCTTTGTGTAAGCTACTAGCTCGTCCTGAGAAGAATAGGGTGCTGAGCAGTTGCAACTTGCATAAGGCACAAGACAGTCGCATTCCATACAGCTTCTGGTTTATGAGTGGTGGTGTACAGCACAGCATGAGCGGCGGTGGTTGGTGTACGGAGCATGCCGCATGTCACAGGGCCAAAATAAAACAAGTATTCAAATTGTGTTATAACTGTTATATAACACCTTACCAGTCGCTGTAGTATGCGAGGCCCTTGGGGGTGTAGCACACAGCGGAGTAGGCTGGCTTGGGGCAGATGCTGCTTGTGTCCTGCAGAGAGATACAAAAACACATTGATGAATATGCCAGACAGACTCGTTCAGCTGCCAACGGCAAATTAGGCATCGAGAAGACACAGCAGCCACGTACAAGAGCCATGGATCCAGCAACATCTGTGGATTGAAGGCAAATGGCGCGTAATCATCAATTAGAGCTGAGAGTGTGCGCAGTAACCAGGACACAAGCGACTGCTTGCAAGCAGTCGGCAACAGCAACTTTATACGAAGCCACATGAGGCAAAAGAAGCTGCAGTGTGTGCGTACCTGCCACTTTGCCAGCAAGCTGTTCTCCAGGTACGCCTTAGCAGCATTCGCTTGTAGGCCCATGCTTGTCATCAGCACAGCAGCCCCAGGCAGTACACTGTCCCAGTCATTGCCCAGGCTGTACTGGAAGCCACCTGTCACAGCATCACTGAAGTACTTCTCTGCAGGCAGTACAGTTTGGCAGTACAGCAGGCTTTAGTACAACAGCACCAGGCAGAACACTGTCCCAGTCATTGCCTAGACTGTACTGGAATCCACCAGCGACGGCATCACTGAAGTAATTCTCTGCAGGCAGTACAGTTTGGCAGTACAACAGGTGTATGTAGCACTGGATTTGTTACCTTGTGACATTAGACGGCCACACCGTCTGCAGACGCTTAACTGCAGCGTTGCAACATACTTTACATACTTTTTCTTGCCTCCGACCGTTCTCACTGTCATCAATACGATCTACTACAACAACAAGCCATAACTGTTACGCTGGCATTATAACATACTGCTACAACAGCTGTTATCCAGTAGCGTAGTGCCTCAGGCTGACACTCTGCTCAGCAGGCGTACACACAGAAGCTGTAACACTGATTCGTACCAAAGCTCACATCAGGCTGTAAGAGCAGTTCACACTGTGAACATTGTTCAGGACCAGCGCCGAGTACAGTTCATACCGAGTTCGCACAACAGGCTGTAGCAGCATTGCTGAGAGCCAGCGCTGTGTGTCGCCTAGCTCTTTCCCCCCCTCCAACTGAAGCCTGAGGCACAAGCCAACAAAACTAAGCAAATGATGACCAGCCGCGGCAACCACAAAGCATGCAAAGCAGAGCCCACCAGCCGTCAACGCCCGCCACCTCAGCCAGCCAGGAACATGCAGATGCAGCACAGCGGTGGTAACAATCTAGGAAGCCACAATGCGACACCATAACCGACAAAAGCACAGACAAAGTACACCCAACATGAAAATGTAGTGTGTGATTTGCAGTACAGTGCTGTTGCTGTGCTCTGACTAGGGTTGTCATATCTTGCAGTGACACATGCGCAGTTCCTGTGCCTGCCCCTAGCCAGCGCACCTGCCACAGCACGTTGTTGGGTGTTGGATCAAGTGAATTCTGCATTTGTGGCATGTCCGTATCGTTTTCAGTAAGCCGCCTCGTGAAAAAGTGAAAAAATATCTGGATACACCCAACCCCTACACGCGCGTCTGCGATCATGAGCTAGAACACCCCGTGCTTACGTTTAAGCAAATCTTTGTGGTGGAGATTGAGGGAACACAGGTACACAGGCTTAAGAGAAGCAGCACCGTGCTGGTGACCAGGTGGTGCACTGCCAGAGTTGCTGGTATCAATGTACTTGAAGCAGCTATAGTACAGCTGCACCTTTGTAGGTTTCCCTGAAGACACAGCTGTACTAGTTACCACTAGTTCAGCAATTTTGAAAATCTGGCAGGCAGGCTTGCCGATTCCGTGCAGCTGAACCTTACCTGCTTTTGTGCAGTATGATGAGTCATACTTGCACATCCAGGCTGAGGCCCAGGAGACGTGTGCAAGGTAGCCGTTGGTGGCGTACGTGACATATGCCTGGAACACGCCTGGAGGGGTGACCCAGCTGCAGAATACAAGAGGAAAAAGCAGGGCAATGGCATAGGCTGATGCCCAGTCAAGGCGCAGAAATTGAAGCAACGTCACTGCATGAGGGAGGATGACTATGTAAGTCTCATAGTTTCCTTGGCAACCAACGCTAACGTAGCGGCTGTGTGTGCAGCATGTTGCATCATCATACATCAGCAAGGAGCAACAACATGAAATGCTGCATGAGTCCTGCCAGATCTCAGATCTCATGTCTGGCAGCGCAGTTTGGAAGTTTTGGCACTCACTTCTTTTGGTAGGCCTCCGCAAATGCAAACGCCTGCTGTGCCCGCTTGAACAGCACAGCTGCATACGCAGCGTTACTGCTGTTCCTGAACAGTACAGCTGCTGCTGCAAATGCAGCTGCATACTCTGAGGCAACGTCGGCGCCGCCTGTTGCTGCAGTGACGGTGTATACTTGGCGTGTTTTGGTGTCGTGCTCGGGACGTCCAAAGTAGCTGTGATCGCTGCTGTCAGCCAGCTGTGTGGGTGACAGTCAGCACAATGCAGCAGCAGTAGCAGCAAGAGAGTGTCAGCTGCAGCCTCTTACAGATGAACTTCTTGTTAGACCTTGCAGGGTGGCTGCTGTTACTGCTATCAGCCTGCTGCAACCCAAACAGCATGCCGTGCGACATACAAAACAGTGATATCAGCTGCTGCTGATGCCCGGCACCTGCAAGTACCCAGCAACATATTATAAATATTACTGCTCCTCACCTGTCCCACAAAGACGTTGGCTGCGGGTGTGTCTGAGGCAGTGACGTGCGCCTTCATGAGCCAGTCAGTGCCCCACCTGACAGCAGCAGCAGCAGTAGCCAGGAAGATCAGCAGCAGTGTCAGCCTTCATTTTTTTAAAAGTAAATTGGTTACATGGGCTGGACCAAGCAACAACAAATTTACTTCTGAAAAAGATCCTGAGTGTCAGCCTTCAGACCAAAATGCCGTTGCCCCAATACATTACATTACATTATATTGCTTCATACACTGTGCAGCTGCTGCAGCTCATCCAATGATGTGGAGGGCACCTTAAGACGTCAATGCAAGCAGCAGCAGCAGCAGCAATCCCAAGACATGCACCAAACAAGGTGGATATTACATGCCATAGCCGAGGCCAGCAGCTGACCTGATGACATTGAGTGCATAGGGCAGCAGCAGCAGCAGTCCCAAGACACGTTTCAAACAAGGTGGATGTTATGTGCCATAACTAGCGCCAACAGCTCACCTGATGACGTTGAGTGCATAAGGCAGCAGCAGCCGCAGCAGCAGCAGCAGCAGCCCCATGCATTGAACAAAGTGGATGGTGAATCCCCACAACTAGTGCCGTGACAGCCAGCAGCTCACCTGATGACGTTCAGTGCATAAGGCAGCAGCAGCACCAGCAGCAGCAGTCCTAAGATATGCATGCAACAAGGTGGATGTTGCGTGCCACAACTGGTGCCAGCAGCTCACCTAATGACGTTGAGTGCACAGGGCAGCAGCAGCCGCAGCAGTCCCAAGACATGCAAAAATGGAAGAGATAAGATGTTGCAACCGGCGCCAGCAGCTCACCTAATGAGGTTGAGTGCATATGGCAGCTGCCCTGCAGCGTCATACGCAGCCCTGAACTCCAGCGTGCTCCAGGCAAGGTTGGCAAGCGCCCAACCGAGAGGCAGCGGGCACTTCAAGTAGTCTGAAGCACAGCACAGCAACAATAAGCTGACTCAGCATGGCATGCTTGGTAGTAAGGATATCAACTTTCAGCATCATAGTTGTGCATTGCGCATTCGGCAGTGCGCTATCATGGCATGTATAGCATCAGTGGTACCAAGGCTGCATTACTCATTGCATCAGGCTGCTGCGGTGTCTGCGCACCCGCTGCTTGCTGGGGCCAGCAACAACAATCACCACTCATCATTGGCAACGCAAGACAACGTACAAGTTTGCCTTCACCCTCCTCCTAGTCAGGCAGAGTGACATCCAATTCTCTAGAGATCTGTTTGGCAGTGCTTTTGCAAATCCTGCTGCTGCTGCTGCAGTTCATTGCAGGCTGCTGCTGCTGCCGCTGCTTACCTCCTGCATCATAGAAGCCACCAGACAAGTCCTTGTTGATTGGCGCTCCATCATTCAAGTGGCCATTCTTCTTGTAGCCTCCTGGCTTGCTAGCCAGCAGCCTGTTCCAGGCTGGCAGGCTGCCACTCATCTGACCCTCGTAGAAAATAAAGCTGTTGCCCAGCAGGGTGCTGTAATCGTCCTCAGCACGTGCCTGTAACGATTAAGAAGTGTGAAAGATCAGTATACTATTTGCGGAGTGAATATAGAGCAAGGTTTGTGGGAGATGGGCAATGAGCAGGATCAGATGCAGCACCAGGAGTATGCTAGACGCGCAGCGAACAGCTGCATACGGCTGCAAAGCAAATGAGTAGCTTGTACTGTTTAGCATAAATCTCGATCAAAACTGCAGTCTGGGGACGTATCGAACTTGCAGATGCGCGGACCAGGTATCTCAAACTCGATGGGTGGTGATGAATGTGAGGTCGTCACAAATTAAAAAATTAAACATTCACATATATCGGTCGCATTTTACGAGTTTGTGCGCCTGTACTTACAGTGCCAAGTGCGACAAGCAGCAGCAGGAATGCTGCTGCGTATTTTGCTGTAGCGGTCATAGTGCTCCAAGCGTTCGATACACTCTAGATTATTTGGTAAAGCTAATAAGTAGAACCACTGCTGGTTGTGAGGACTTTATGGTGATGACAGCGATCCTCGCATGGTGTCTGCAGCTGCCCGCTCTGAGACTTCCGCCTTGTTCTGTCTACATCGCAGGAGACTCTATGCTGTGAAGTAGCACTCAGACTACTGATATACAATAATACAAGCAATTTGGTGCGGCACACGCCATCTGCTGTGGCAATATTTTTTCAAGTTGGTACCAGGTTGTTTCGTCTGACGGCACTGACAGAACCTGCAAAAACAGGGACGTGAAACGCCACATCAATGCGGTACGACATTCGTAACACATTCATAATATGTCAAAGAATGCGTGGGCATCGCAGCTGTGTACAGCCAGCGTCTGCCAATGGGATGCCTGCAATGGTCTGGACAGCCTGTGTGAACTATCTTTCCCAGCAGCAGAACTGCTAACGAGATACTCAATTCTATGCAAATGGAAACAGAAATGTGACAGTGGTCTATGCAGGCAGAAGACACTGGTGGCAGCCTAGCAAGCATGCCACATGTGTGCACTGCCGCCAGCTACTGCACTGCCTCTTTCAAACTTTGTTGGCCTCACCAGTGTTGCAGGAAGCACACTTTCCAAAGCACAGACATCATTCGATTCAAACCTCTGCAGTGGCACCAAGACATCAATAAGCAGAGTTCCCCGTGCTTACTGTCATCAGCTACCTGCGCAGCATGCGGTGGTCAAGCACCAGCAGCGTTGTTCAAGGCTGCTAGCGCGCGCCGCGCTTCTGCTGCTGCCGCTGCAGCCACTAGATCACCACAGCTTGTGCTGGCAGCAGTGCACGCATCAGCCATGCTCTGCAAGCAGCTGAAAGCCTCAGCAAGCACATCCCACCCAACAGCTGGCTCCACAGTACTGCCGGTCATGGCAGGTGTTGTTTGCTGCTGCTGCTGCTGCTGATCTGGCTGCTTTGCTGTGGTAACATAATGTTGTCCAGCGCAGCTGCTCTGCTGCGCTGCTGCTGCTTGCAGCAGCACTGGCCTGCCTGCAAGATTCGCGACAAAGCCAGACAACAACTGCACAACCAGGCAGTCGGCCAACGTAACACTGCTCTTGATGCTGCTGCTGGTGGTCTGAGGTGTGTGGTCAGCAGCTACACCTTCCGCTGTCACTGCCTGCGATTCCTCTTCGCCTGCCTGCTGCGGCCGACACGTCTGCTGACCAGCTCGTTGCACATGCAGCAGCAGCAGCGCCTGCGCTAGCCCTTTGTCTATTGCGACTCGCCTCAGGACCCTGCAGCTCTTTGCGTTGGCGTTCAAACGATGCCACCAGCCCATGCTGGGATCAGCCAGCAGCAACTGCTCAGCCAAACAGCAAGTGGCATGCTTGACCTCACCTGACGCCTGCTGCTGCTGCTGCTGGCCTTGCTGCTGCTGTGGCACCATTGCAACCAGCGGCTGCTGGCCTTGCTGCTGCTGCTGCTGTGGCGACATCGTCAGCAGCTGCTGGCCTTGCTGCTGCTGCTGCTGCTGTGGCTGCTGCTGCTGTCGCAACGCCAGCGGCTGCTGGCCCTGCTGCTGTGACTGTAGCAAGCTGGCGAGGGGCTGCAGCAGTGCATCCACAAGTGCGCTGCACAACTGCAATGCCAGCTCAGCTTCTAGAAAGTGCCACTGCCGTAACAGCTTGCTCAAACCAACCACCAGCAGCTGCACTACACTACTGGACCATGTGCAGCTACTGCCAGCAGCAGCAGCAGCATCTGCTGCTGGACTCACGCTTGTGTTACTGTTCCGTTCTGCTGCTGCTTCTGCTGCTCCTGTTGTTGCTGGGTGGCTGCTGAAAGCAGCAGCACCTACTGCTGGACTCACAGATGTGTTATTGTTGGGTTCTGCTGCTGCTGCTGTTGCTAGGTGGCTGCTAGAAGCAGCAGCAAGCAGCGCCACCAGCAGCTGCGCCAGAGGCTCTGGGTTACAGTCCAGCAGCTCAGGTGCTAGCTGCTGTAATAACAGCTTGTGCGCTGCTGCGGCTGTGTCAGTGCTGGTGCTGGTCAGGAGGTGTGGCAGCAGCAGCAGCAGCGGCTGCCAGGCCTCACAGTTGATTATACAGAAGTTAGGTATGCTGGGGTGGGTCAGCTGCTGCAGGAGAGAGAGGATGCTGGCGGGTTCTTGCGCTGCCACCTGCAACGGCGGACAGGGTACAGTACAACCGACATAGAGCATTGCAGCTTGCAATCACCCATCACAATTTGTTGTACAGGGTGTGCTGCGCAAAGGCTTTGCAGGTAATTGGGCTGCATAAGGTCTTGTGCTGTATCTTAGCAGCCCTAAGCTGCAGGAATGCGTCATGCTGTACCCATCCGCCCACTGCGCAGTGCTCGGCAGAGTAAGCTGCCTAGTCCAGCAAGCTGTAGGAACAGGATAGGGGTGACAGCTAGCTGCTGTGCTCTTGCGCTCACCAGCTCCGCAACTAAGTCTTCAACTGCAGGAGCATCTGGTTCGTCATCTAGGCTCGCATTGTAGAACCTAAACCATCCGCCTGCTGCTATGTCTGCTGCTGTGTCTGCTGCTGCCTCGTCATCACTGCCGCTCTCAAAGGAGAACACTTGGACGTTCTGAGGGGTTCTGGTGTTGTCTGGAGTGTTGCTGATTGGGCGATTTGGCTGTGCTGCAGAGACAGCCCCTAGTACTGCTGCCTGTTGCTGCTGCTCTTGCTCCTTGACCTGTGCGCCCTCGCAGCTGACCTGCAACATCCCTGATCAGGTATTTTCCACTTAAATTTCGTGATATTTTGTGCCTGATATGACGATGGTATGATCAAGCACGCAGTTGAGCTTCAAACAGTGGACAGCAGCAGAAGGATGTATTTGCTGAGAGCAGCGAGCGACCCGCGAGACGTGAACAATGACCGATCGTGATTCCTGTGTACTACAGAGCTTATTCAGCCGAAAATCTGGCACGTGGTTGGTCTCGGTACCTTGAAACCGTGTAATGACAAACTGTCCTTCAACGAAAGCTCCTGGCAAAGCAAGCAGGCGATCTTTGCCACACTGCGTGACATATGATGACGCACAACGTTCATCTGGGCCTAAACACTACTCGGCCACTCTGCACAAGTCCCGGCACTTGAGCAGCAGCAGAAGGACAACACCATGCTGAGCCAACTCATAAAAGCCTCATACATGCGCATCAGCAGCGCTCAAATAACACCTGACAACAGGTAGCTATTAGATTTGATTCCACCAACACGCTGCGTTCTGGCATGCACACGACCAGCAGGTGTGATCTGTGCAGGTTGCACAAGTCTGGACTGCTGCTTGGCTTAGGTGGCGCTGTTGCAGCAGCACTTGGGCTGCAAGTTTCAGCAGGTAAGCACGAGTTACGTTTCTTCTGCCCTAATGTATCTTTCTAGTATGCATGCAGCGTAACTTTTCAGTGCCTTTCCATGGCGGGTGGATGCGTGCCTCTGCGTGCCACACACGGCTCCCTTGCATGCTGAAAACGTGTGCATTCTGTGCGCAAGTTGTTCTGAAGCATGATTTCATGCTCACAACATAATGCCTGGCGCTGTTACAGCTTTTTTATGATCAGTGTAGCTGTACCTGTGTGTTGCTGCAGATGCCCTTGACAGTGCAGATGAGCAGTTGCCAACAGACAAGCTGGCGTGTCGATTAGGTGTGGCACCCCCGAGGCAGCCGACAGTGCTGCTGAGCTGTGGCAGCTTCAACCCTCCCACCATCATGCACCTGCGCATGTTTGACCTGGCTACAGCAGCACTGGCAAAGGTGAGGGCGGCTGTCGAGCTATCCTTACATGTAGGCAGCACCGCACTATGCAGCGAGGAAGTTGGTGAGCTGGTGAGAGGGGTGTGTGTAGCAGCAGCAAAATAAGTAAGTAATAAAAACACAGCTGTGCCGCTGAGTAATCTGCTGATGCAGCCAACAGTGCTGGTCAGGTGCGGTTACTGCAACCCTCCGCCATCAAGTCTCCTGCGCATGTTTGACCTGGCAGCAGCAGCACTAGCAGAGGTAAGCGCGACCAGGCATCCCTTCAGGGCAGTACACTGTCTTTGAGCCATTTGAGTGCTGCATCTGCTGCATTGTCTTTGCATTCTGCGTGTCCTGTAATGCTTTTTCACTGTCCTGCAAACGTCCTGCAAACTTCTGTGTCCCTGCAGCGGGGCTATGATGTGTGGGGCAGCTACATGTCACCCGTTGCTGATGCGTACGGCAAGAAAGGCTTGGCGCCAGTGCAGCATCGGCTGCAGATGTGCCAGCTGGCAGCAGCAGACACGTCAAACGTGATGGTGGACAGCTGGGAAGCAGCACAGCACGGCTACACAAGAACAGTGCAGGTAATAGTTGGTTGCAATTAGTTTTTACGTGTCTGAACTGCAATAAAACAGCAAACGTGATGGTGGACACCTGGCACGCGGCACGGCAGGGCTACACTAGAACAGTGCAGGTAAGGGTTGGTTTCAAATAGTTGTTACATCTATGAAGTTGTGTTGCAGCAAGGTGATGGTGGACAGCTGGGAAGCAACACAACAGGGCTACACAAGGACAGTGCAGGTAAGGGTCGGTGTCAAACATCTGTTGGTTGCGTGTTTGCACTTGTGTCGCAGCAAGGTGATGGTGGACAACTGGCAGGCGGCACAGCGGAGCTACACAAGGACAGTGCAGGCGAGTTGCACACGTTGTCGTGCATGCAATCGTTGTGATGCTTCCAGCAAATATTGGCTTCCAGGCACATGACGCATGGCAGTGCATGTTGTCTTGGCTTCAAGATCAGGTGTCTGTATGTTGCCAGCTCCCTGGTGAAGTCTGTGTGCCTTGCGCTTTGTGCTCTGCTAGTGGGGCTCTGCATAACACTGCTATATTGTTTTGCCTGTACCTCTGCCTGCAGGTGTTGCGGCACGTGTCAGATGCACTGGCTAGCTGGATGCAGCAGAGCAGCAGCAGCTGCAGCCATGCCAGCCAGGCACACGCTGCTGGCTTGGCAGCAGCAGCAGCAGCAGCTCCCAATACTGGACAACAAAGCAGCAGCAGCAGCAGCAGCAGCCCTGGCAATGCAGCGGCACCTCAAGCAGCAGCAACAGCAGCAGCGGCAGAAGCGCCAGCTCCAGCACTGACAGTGCCGCGAGTGATGCTGCTGTGTGGAGCTGATCTGTTAGCAACGATCGCCAAGCCGGGGGTATGGGTAGACCCAGATGTTATTCTGAGGGACCATGGCATTGTCTGCATTTGCAGGCAAGGAACAGATTTGGATCAGTTGCTGGACCAGCCAGGCACGCTGCTACACAAATACAGGTGGGCCGTGACATGGTGTATGTTGCAAAACAGTTGTTTACTCCCCCTATAGGTCACAACCTATCAGCTTCTGCAAGGTGTGCCTGCAGTGCCGGTGTCAAGTCTTTGACCTGCGCCGGGCAACACATCTGCACCAAGTTGCTCTGTACCTGTATTCCTGCAGCCTTGCATGCAGGTTTTGGGTGTCTCTGCTTGCTTTTCTGCTAGAGTGGTGACACTTTTTCATTGCGATGTGTGTTTCTGCACCACTAGGGACAACATCATCCTGGTGGAGGAGCCAGTGCCCAACCACGTCAGCAGCACCAAGCAACGTATCTGAACTGAGCTGCGCTGCACCTGTACTGTGTTTTCCTGCGTCTCCAGGGACAGCATCATCCTGTGAAGCAGCCAACGCTGAACTGCACAACGTATCTGCACCGACGTGTGCTGTACTTGCATCCTGCTTTCTGATCATCTGTTTTTCGTATGCCGTCAGGGACAACATCATCCTGGTTGAAGAGCCAGTGCCCAACCACGTCAGCAGCACAAAGATGCGGCAGCTGCTGGCAGAGGACCAGCCGGTGCGCTACCTGGTGCCTGATGCTGTGATTGCGTACATCAAGCAGCACCGGCTCTACCAGCAGCAGGAGCAGCAGCAGGACTAGCGCACGTGTTGTACAGGGGCGATGCCATGCACAGTGTGCAGTGCAGCTGCTGGCAGACGCGCAGCCGGTGCGATACCTGGTGCCTGACGCCGTTCATCAGGCAGCACTGGCTGTACCAGCAGCAGCAGCAGCAGCAGCAATAATAGCACACGTGCTTGTATGCAGCCGAAGTCAGCCGGTGCGCTACCTGGTGCCTGACGTGGTCATTGCGTACATCAAGCAGCACGGGCTCTACCAGCAGCAGCAGCAGCAGCAATACTAGCACAGGTGTTTGTATGCGGCAGCTGCTGGCAGAGGACCAGCCAGTGCGCTACCTGGTGCCTGATGCTGTGATTGCGTACATGAAGCAGCACCGGCTCTACCAGCAGCAGGAGCAGCGCTAGCACACGTATTTGTATGCGGTGGAATTTAGCCGGTGGTACTTGGTGCCTGATATCGTCACTGCATACATCAAGCAGCACCGGCTCTACCAGCAGCAGCAGCAGTAATAGCACACGTGCTTGTATGCGGCGGAAAGTAGCCGGTGTTCTACCTGGTTGGTGATGCCGTTATTGCGTACATCAAGCAGCACCGGCTCTACCAGCAGCAGGTGCAGCAGAAGCAGTACTGACACACGTGTTTGCATGCGGTAGATTTTGCGCTACCTGGTGCCTGATGCCGTCATTGCGTACATCAAGCAGCACCTCCAGCCGTAGCAGCAGCAGTGCAAGCAGCAATAACACACGTGCTTGTATGGGGCAGGACTGCTGCCTGCGGTGGCCTGACTGCAGGCAAGTGTGCATCAAGCAATATGGGCTCTAGCACCACCTGCAGCAGCGGCCACACTCCACGGTGTTAGCTGATCATCAGCATCATCATATTGTGTTGGACTGTGGTTGATATGCCATATGCTAGTAGCACAACAGCAGTGTGTGCACTATCTAGGTGCTTATTAGGGTGCTGAGCCCATCAGCTGCACCCTTCAAAACAACATCATCAGCAAGTTGCGAACCTGAGTCCAGTTTGCACAGTCTGTGCAGCTGTGCACTGCAGTGAATGCAGTGGTAGTCATTGTCAACTGAGTGCTGCTTGCTACAGGATGCAGCTTGATCTCGAAGTTGTACAGGATTTTCCAACAGGCCAACCTGAACGGTCAGCGCCCTCTGTGCTGTATTCAAGAAGCGCCGCCGGCGTTGTTGTTTGTCGTGGTCTCTGTTGCACCTGCCACTGGCCTGTATATGATATGGGATGATGGCCGGAATGTGAGTCGGTGCCACCAGCCGCTGCACGGTGCTGGTGGCAATCTGTGATTTGCTTTGACGGCTGGTAGTTGCTTTTGCTCTATGAGCGGCCACTGCATTCCAACAGACGACTTAACTATCATCATCATCATGTTACCCATTAAGCCATAACTTAACCCACGACTTAACTATGTAACATCAAATGTGGCATCATCATGCAGAGGTTTGGGGACTCCCAGTTGGCTTTACGACTAAACCTGCACTTGCCAAGTGGTTGATGATCAATGGCGTTGATGCTATGGCTTAATGGGTAACATGATGATGATGATTGCCAAGTGGTTGGCTCAAAGCAGGATACTCCTCATGACAGCTCAACAATGCTGTGCCAAACATACAATGTACGTCCAGTACCTATGCAACAGAACACTGATCGTGAACTTCAATCAACCGTTGAAGTTCAATCACCAGGCCCTACAATTCAAGCCACCCACTAGTAGGCGGCCAAGCTTCAGCTGTTCCACACTGCTGGGGTGCCAGCTGATGATGCAAGACTGTTGCATAACTTATGA
>CADDIJ020000808.1:0-28454 GCA_902809745.2 Tetradesmus lagerheimii
CGCACTCTGCAGGCCGTGTCATGCCAGCAGATCAGTTCTGACAGCAGGTCCAAAACTTGGCCGATTCTGGTCAGACTTTCACTGTAAAAGGTCCAGAAAGTATATATATTACATATACATACAATACATGACCCTAGGACACCTTTTTGCTGAGAGGGAGGGGGGGTGGGTGGGTCCTTGAGCCTGTTCAAGGTTTTCGGTGATGGTGTCTGAAATTTTCTTGCGTGCCCCCCCCTGCGTCACATGACATGTTATTCAATTGAGGCATCAACACACAGCACAAACAGGGCAGCAGACCAGATGTTGCTGCAACGCAACAAGCAAGCAGATCTGAAAGCACACCAGTTGCCGTGCTCTATGCTGGGACGCCTGCTGACAGTGCCGACAGATCAGAATGCAACTAGTTCATGTGACCAAAGGATGTCTACCGCAAGATCACAGGTGCTGCTACAGCTTAGCGGATACAACCACTCAGCTCAAAACAGCGCACCAGTTGCCGTGCTCTATGCTGCGCACGCCGGCCGACAGGGCCCGCTTGATGGCAGGTGGAGTGTAGGCGTGTGCTGCCACGTAGGTGCCTGCAGCCTCTGCCTCCTGGCAGATGGCTGTCAGCTCCTCTAAGCTGAACTGCGTGTTGGTCAGCCTGCACACATGTGAGACGTTGACACCAATTATCACTCATGGTGTGTTTCCTCACACACAAAACCAGGCCTGGGCTCAGCCCAGGCCCGCCGCATAGGACAGCACCCAGACCACTGTAGGGTGTTACAGCAAGTATTTCATGGGAGCACAAAGCCACCGCGAATTGGGTGTGACTCGACCAAGACAAACACAACCCTCCAAGCTGAACTGCGTGTGGGTCAGCCTGCATACAGGTGACGTTGACACAACACAACAAACGAAGGTGGGTTGTGCGGTGTGGTTGCTGACAATCATATGAGGAGATCTCAAACCAAAACCCCAGTGTATTGGCAGATAACAGTAACCTCTCTCCAGTTGAACCACATTTTGGTCAGCTTGCACACATATTCAGGTTGCATAGTGAGGCTGAGCGGGCTCGAAAGCAGGCACCAAAGGACTGACTACGCCAAACACATTTGACATGTCTGTAGACGTATCCAACGGCCAGATTGGGACAGCACTTTCCTGTGTTTTACTAATAGTAGAGTTGCTAGTCAGCGATGGAACCTGAATCAGCTGTTACCTGTCTGTGGGTGACGCCACTCCCCCTGAGGCCATAACCTTGATGCAGTGCGCTCCTTTCCGCAGCTCATCACGTGCCGCAACACAGCACGCATCTGCAGTGTGTACAGAGACGTCACACAACACACATGCGCTGCGTTGGGTGTGCTTGTCAAGCAATACTCAATGAGTTAGCAGGTGCATTGCATTGTTGTACTACTGCTGACATCATCACCAGCAGCCTGCTCTTCCCGCTCCCTGCTAGGAGTGCTGCCGCAGCATCCAAATCAACCGCTTGGACCCGGATACATGACTGCAGCACATTTGCTCACACAGCTGGAGAAACCAGAACCGTTTGTGCCCCACACTAACATGTTGCGTCCCGCTCACCAACGCCGTCGCAGACGCGCCCGATGCCTCTCAGAGCCGCCCCACAGCAGCAGCAGTCTTCGCCCTTCCCACGGAAGTCGCCATGGCCCCCGGTCTGACTCAGCGCATGGCCTGCAGCAGCACCAGCAGCAGCAGCAGCATGTGGTCACTTCACTGGCCACACTGCCATCTGTAGGACTCATTGGTAGGCATGACAGCTGCTTCACTGCAGGCACCTCATGTGCCCATGGTCACGTGAAGGGTTGATGCATGTTCTGAGCAGCTAGTGGTAGGTGAGCTGGCAGCAAAGCAGCATCACCCTCACATCTAAACAGCAGCCCAGGCTCCAGGATTAGGTTTCAAGCCTAACGGGTGCCAAACGGCCCAAATCTCCAGGCCGCCCTCACCTGTAAACAGCAGACGCGGTCCCAGGATGCTGCCCTCTTCTACTGCCTCTGCTAGGCCCCAGTCCGCGCCACCTGCAGCAGAAACGACCATGACAGTGACAGCATCAACAGCAGTCAGCAGGCGCAGTGATGAAGCGTAGCAGGATGCTACCCCCCTGTACTGCCTCTGCCAGGCCCCAATCAACAGTGCTGCTGCTGCTGCTGTTGCAGGAAGGCAAAGCAGAAGCGAAGAGAAGCGCTTCAGCTGTAGCAATGCTAGGCTCAAGTCCTGCAGCAGCTGCAGGTGGGAGAGGCACCAGCTGCAGCAACAGTTGTCGCTGCCGCTTTGCATCAGGTGTGGCGATGCTGCCTTCTGTATCCTGATCACTGATGCAGGTGGGCCTGCATGCCTTTGCTGCTGCTGATGCCTTTGTATGCCTGTCTGACCTAGGGCCTGCAACTTCCAACTGCCTTTGCATCTTTAGCAGCTGATGGCTTCCCTGTGACCTGCCTGCAAGCCCACCTGCATCGCGTACTGTGGTGAACCCTCTGCTAATCATCCCTTCCAAAATGTCTGCTGCACGTGCAGTGACGAGGCTCTCTGGCAGGCTGTACAGCCCTGCAAGGTTGGCTGTGGTGGCTGTCACATGCACGTGTGCATCACACAGGCCTGCAGCAGAAGCAGCACGCAGAGACGGCAGCGTTCAGTGCGGTAGGCACTAGCGAGTGAAATGGGTTGGTTGCATGGAGGCATTGGTTGCATGGAGGCATTGGTTGCATGGAGGCATTGGTTGCATGGAGGCATTGGAGGCATCACAGGAGCAGTCTGTGCTCGGCATTTGGTGCAGCTTGTGGTCAACAGCCACGCAATGCTAGTGGCCACATGGCTATTACAGGCTGATCTTGCTGGTGTGTTATGGTTGCAACAGCTTACGAGCATCTAGGACAGCAGAACTATAGCATGGATGCACACACACACGGCTGTAGCTGCACAACTGCAGTGCTGTGTCGCAGTAACATTGGTAGGTGATCGCAGCTTGGCAGCTGCTGCTACAGCCACATACCCAAGTCATCATCATTATCGAACAGGCTGCAGCAACAATATGATTCTCACCGGGCATCAGCACAAGCCCGCTGCAGTTGATGACAACAGCGCCTTGTGGCGGCAGCTGCAAGTCTACTGCTTCTATGCGGCCCTGCTTGATGACCACACTGTGGCCAAACGACGAGATCTGCCCCGTGCGTGTGTCCAGCAGGCGGCAGTTTGTGAGCACCAGCGGCGACTCCTCACATCGTTGAGCTCTGCGCTGCTTTGCATACTGCAGCATACAGTGATGCAGCAGTGTAGTACATGCAAGGCAAGCCTCAGGACAACACAGGGAGCAGTACTGGTGGCAGGAGGGAATGTAGGTGTTGTCAACCGTTTGGTGATGCAATCAGGCGGGATCCAACTCGTACAAGAAGGCAGGGGCTAGGGACTGCCTTTCAGTGCTGCTGCTTTCGTTTCAGTTGCGTGGGTATGCGTCAAAGCGCATGCATGCTGCTGCTGAAACAGCTTACACGAAAGCTATCACGTGCAAGTAGCGGCTCCTGCTGCTCCAAGGCGCCATCGCCTGGTGGCACGACCGAGTAGGGCTCCATAGCTGTACTGTCTCGGAATCAAGCCCAGCAAGCGATCGGCCCGAGTTGCGCACAGATCAGGTTATTAACGCAGTAAGTCCAGCAGCAAAGCAAACAGCTGAATGCAACACTGCCCAACCAACGGCGTGTTGCGTGAAGCAAACAGACGCTGAACACAGCGATTGACCAACCTTAATGTGGCATGCACGCATGCGACAACAGTAAACCAAAAGACACTGTAATGTAACACGCAGACTGCCCACAGTGGCTACGCCACTGCCAAACCAATAACCATGTATGTTTATTCCACAACAAATCCATCAGGATGTCCTTAAACACATCCTACATCAGCTGAAAGCCAACAATCGAGCTCAGCCTCC
This sequence comes from Tetradesmus lagerheimii, assembly GCA_902809745.2. Classification (NCBI taxonomy): domain Eukaryota; kingdom Viridiplantae; phylum Chlorophyta; class Chlorophyceae; order Sphaeropleales; family Scenedesmaceae; genus Tetradesmus; species Tetradesmus lagerheimii. The sequence continues at coordinate 3,938 of CADDIJ020000808.1, forward strand.
TCAGAAGCACATGATCAGCACAGCTGCAGTCAAACAGCAAGAGACTGATCACCCTGGTGCAACTCCGTGGTACTACGCTTACACGCCGTTTGACCGTCACAGAATACCACGCGTATACGCGAATACACCATGCCTGTAAGCACCTCACAAGGCATCATCCAAACCATCACACGTGTCACTCATATGTTGAGTAATCACAACCGCCTGTTGCACATCCATGCCATGTACTGCAAAGTACAATGCAAAGCACAGCCAGTAAGTGTTTAGCAAGAGAAACTGCATAACTTCATCTTGCTCGTCGTTCCATTTCAGTCAGCACCATCAGCTGAAGCTGTCACAGTCCACAACATGCTGCTGCACTGCCATTGCCAGCCCCGATGTGATGTCATCATCATCATCATCATCATCATCATCATCATCATCATCATCATCATCATCATCATCATCATCATCAAATTACCAGATCAAGCCATAGCATCAACGCCATCGACCCCGCGCCCCCCCGGGGCGGAAGAAAGAGGGAGCACCGCTCCATTATGTTTGCAACTATTACGCACATCCCAAGCTTTCACAAGATACGCAGCAATGCTCTTAGACACCAGTCGACAAACCCCCTTGCTACCCCAAACATCATCAGAAACAAAACGCAGCAACTTGGTGGATGCATCAGTCAATGACAATACATTGCCGATGTGATGTCGAATCCGACGCACGTACACCACGCAGCAATGAAGATCAGCAACTTTACGGAGCAGTACAAAGAGCGCAGCCGCCAACTGAATACAATGCTATCAGCTTCAGCAAAGATGTGCCAGAACCAGCAGGCAGCACTGCTTTTGAGAAACAATTCAGCACAGGCCTGCCATGATGAACAGGCAGTGACGCGGCAGCGCTGCATCCACCACGCATGCCCCAAGCAATGCAGATGATGAAGAATCCATGCATGCTGCTGCTCAGCTCCACTTCTATGTGCCATACAATGCTAGCTGCCATACAGCATGCAGAATCCTGCAAGAGTCAAGCTGTCACAGCTGTCTGTCCACCACTCATGCCCGCAGCAGTGCAGATGATAAAGAATCCAGGCCATGCTGCTGCCCAACTCCACTTCTATGTGCCAAACACTACAAGATGCCATACACCATGCAGTATCTGCAAGAGTCATGCCATAGTGCTCACTTCTTCCCTCCCCGCACAGGAGACCCAGGCCCACCAGCCGCTGCTGCTACTGCTGCGCTGCTGCCTACTCCTGCAAGCCCCAGCCTGTGCAACCCTGCTGACTCAACTTCGCCATCAATCGCACTGGCTGCTGCTGCACGGCTGCCGCCCGCAAACGGACCAGTCACCGAATCATCACTGTTGTCGGAAGAGTCCTCTGATGCACAGATGTTGCACGTCGTGCTGCTGCCCGCGCTGATACCTGTCTCACGCGGCTGCCACTGCTGCTGACGCCACTGCGACAACTGCTGCTGCTGCTGACGCGGCGCAGACTGCTGCCGTGCAGGTGCTGGCTGTGGCGCACGCCCACCGTCACCTGCTGCTGCTGCTGCTGCCGCCGCTTGCTGCTGCATCTGCCGTGCACGTGCACCTGCTGCTGTCGCCTTTGTTATAACGCTGTCTGGTGGTGGCATGCGCGCAACTTGCTCCTCATCCTCACCTGCATCCTCATCTGCTGCTGCTGCTGCTTCCGCGTCTGCCGCTGCACCAGCTGTTGCCACATCACCACGTGCTGCTGTGCGCTGCTGCTTGGGATTCAGGTGTTCATCTGTGGGGTCGCTGCTCTCACCAATGCCCTCCAAGCTCTCAGGCTGCCAGCGGTGGCCTGCAGTGCCAGCAGCAGCACTGCTGCCAGCACCCCTGCCACGTGCACGGCGCTGCACAGTCCTGCTGCCTGGCCCCGGCCTGCTACTGGCACCCTTCGGGGGAGCCACGCCTGCAGAGAACCCCAGAGGCTGTGATGCATCAAGTGCTGCCCCTGCTGCTGCTGCTGCTGCTGTTGCCGGCCAGGTGCCTGGGGCAGTGACTCCTAGTGCTGCTGGAGCAGCTGAGGGTGCTGCTGCTGGTGCTGCATCACCTGGCTTAGTCGCTGGTCCTGCAAGCACAAAGTCCTCATCCATTGCTTCTGGCTCTGGTTCATCTGCACACTCGGCTGCATCATCTCCGCCAGCAGCAGTTGCTGCCGCTGCTGCGGCAGCTACTGACGGTGAGGATGCTGTCACCTCTTGTTGCTGCTGTTCATCAAGCGCTGCTGTGGGTGCGTCGGCTGCAATCTGCTGTGGGGCTTCCATAGCTGCTGAAGCTCAAATCCCTGCAGAAGTGATCGGAAAGAGCCGCAGACACGTGCAAGGAGGTGCCAGGCGTGTGGCACAACATACCAGTGGCAAGCTACTCAGCAAAGAGTTCTGCAGAGCGCACAAAGGATGCTGCCTGCTGTACTGCTGAGCATGAAGACTGCATGCAGTTGTGCTGCAGGTGTCACGACTAGTACAATCAACGGCAGAACATAAATCGTCCAGGACAAGCTCGGACGTGTTGCTTGGGGGTGGTTCCGGGATGCATGGTGAGCTTGCAGAGTGCCTTCTGCTGCTTGCAGATCTGTGGCGCAGCTGCCCAACAGCGTAGCATCTCACCTGATCTGCAAAATGCCTAACGCCTAACCCAGCATTGACATCACAGGTGGGCGATCGGCTGCAGGAGAAGAAGCCTGAAAAGAGGACGACCTGGTTCAAACGCACTGGCGTAGGTGCGTGCTTGAGGTGTCGTCAACTGGTGTTTTTTGCAGCTCAAACAATGTTCATCTGGCTAGCCACGCTGCCAACTAGTCCAGGAGCGGGTCAGATAGCCAGCTCAAAACCTGTCACTGCGTCTCGCTGCTCCTGCCCTTGGTGCGTTGTATATCCGACTTATGCCTATGCCATGCTACGTTCAAGATGTAGTTCCAACTTTTGCAGAGTTTAAAATCACGTACTGCTTGCCAGGTGACAGGCAGTACTTCATTGAACTTCACTGTTGCCAGCTGCTTGAATCGACAGTGGTGTGACCTTGAATGGCCCTGTATGAATGCCCATCGGCACTATCATGCTTAGCACATCACACATAAGTGTGGGGCCGCTTTGTGGTCGCTCATAGCCAGGGTTAGCTCCATGCGCTATGCTCACCGTCTGTTGGGGGTCCTAGCACTTGCCCACACCCACAGTGCCAGCCAGGGTACTGTCTTCGAGACAGTGTCTTGCTGACATAACTTTGCTAGAGCCTTGGCACTGATTGCTTTCAATCAATGGTTGAGTTCAAGGGCACTGGCATGCAGTTATCTTGGTGAGTGGTAGTGAAATGGTGAAGCAAATCTGCTTGCTTGCGTACTTATGCAATTTGCCGTCTGACCCCAGAGTTGATACTGTGTTGCACGCTACATATGAGGCTGTGCCTTTTGATGAGTCTGATTGTGCCCGTCCCCTCAGCTTTTGCTGAGTATGTCATGATACAGAAGGCATACACAAGACGCAGCTAGCGTCTCTCATGCGACATCGTCAGGGTGCCCATGGTCATCATCATCATCATCATGTTACCCATTAAGGGTGCCCATGGTCTCCAAGTTGCGACTGTTCAATGGGAGCGGGCTGGCCGTGCTGCCCAGGCAGCAGCGGGTGTGCTGTCCGTGAACTTCTGGGACTGTGAAGGACACACATCATCTGGTGTTGTTGTGTTATGCCTATGGGCTTGTTCGGGAGCGATTCTGGCGGCTTTGCAGATTTTGGAGATTGATATTGCCCTGTGGCTATCCGTGTGCACGTGGTTGTGTCGTGGCCATTTCATGCAGCAGATTCAGCCGCTGGTTGCTGTGTTTGTGCACTACTTAATAGAACGGATTTTAGACTGTTTCTTGGTGCGCGATAACCCTGTTAATAGCATCATCATCATCATCATGTTACCCATTAATAGCATATATGATGGATTGAATTTTGCCCAGTACTGTATCTGTTACTGAGTCTGAGATGGATTCTTCCGAGTTGGGTGAAGTCTCTGGCTGATGCTTCTGCTTGTTGGACCCCATGAGCCTTGCTTGGCTCCTCTATGGCCCAGTGGGCTGGCGGGCCTACTTTGGTGATTGTGACTGCCAATTCAGTTCGTTGTCAACCCACCCCCTATTTTAAATTTCTTGTTTTTCCTGCGGGCTTATTGAGAGAGGTTCGGGCGGGTAACGTTAACAGCAGCCTGCTGACTCAGCAGTGCTGAACTCTCCAGCAGTAAGGCCAGCAGAGGCACCCGCACCTGTGGCGAGTGAGAGGCCCGGGCATGCCATCACAGTGTGATGCTGGCGCACTAGTATTGACAGTACTGTAGGCGCACTTCAACTTGCTGGACACTGGCAGCGCAGCTTTTGCGAGGGGTTTCAACCTACTGCGGCAGTACTGGTATGGCCCATAAGAAAGCAGTGCTGAGGCAGGACTGCGCTCAGCATGTTTTCTGATGGAAACGATGTAGGTTGACCGTCTTCAAGACCAAGTTGGTGAGTGCCAAGATATGATGTCTATTGGTGTAACGATTAATCCTTATTTTGATTCAAGTATGTGTGATTGACTGCAGGTTGCTATGAGTGTCGGGAGGGTCGTGGCCGCCTCCCAGGCAGCGCCAGCCATGGCTTTGAAAGGGCCGACCTTGATGATCATCATTACAATCATTCAATTACAATCAATCAATTACACGGTTTTCCAGCAAGAGAGGAACCCATAAAGGGAGCCATTCCCAAACCACCTTTAGTGATTCCTAACCGGTAGGCGCAAACCCACAAACCCAACAAGCTATGGCCAGATACGGCCAAAACTTTCGGGATGGGCCACCAACGCACAAGCACTCGCCCAGCACGGTCTCTCATTCAGTGGTCGCCCTCAACCCTAACCACTGATGGCCCTGAGCTGGACCACAGCGTCAGTGCACTCGCGTGTGGGATGGATCCTCCCACAGGGGGCACTGCCAACCCACATCAGCAATCATAAGCGGCTCACTAGTAACCGGATACATCTGCTGCAGGCGCTGCTGTCTCATGAGTGACTGCTGCTGCCTGTAGTGAGAGGGGGCACGGGAACGCTGCAGGGGAGCCCCCACAGCGTCAGGGTGTGTGACCTTGTAGACCATAGACCGCCGAGCGCCCCTCATAAGACAATAGCCACGCAAGTCAACCATTTTATGAGGGAGTTCTAGCCGCTGTAAATCGCTGTGTACACAGTTCTGCCAAAGAAAGGGCAACTGTAAACTGAAAGGGCAACTGTGAAACAAATCAATGAATGCAAGGCCTAGTTGTATGTAACTTTGGGATGACGCTCAATTACCAGTTAAAAGATGCACATCGTCATCTGGGTCTTGGTCGGGCAGGGCAGTACTGCAGCATTGGACCATGCCTGCAGGCATCAGTTGATGAACCCACGGACACCCCATGCATGCAGCATACCGTTATGGTGCAGCAGGGCCGGCTTTGATGCTGCCATCTTACGTCGCAGAACGTTCGCTTACAGCTGATTTGAGTAAGGCATCTGCATGATCAGTGCTCTTTGAACATGCTAGACAGGCGCGAGTTCGAGCACCTGTCCGTGATCTGTCGCAAGCCTGCCTGACTTTGCCCTGCAATGTTGACTAAAAGACGATGCCTCCGTCTGCTACTAAAATGGCTGTGCAGCAGCGGCCGCTGGCCATGTTAGAGCAATTGAGCGAAGCAGAACTGGAGCTGTTCGCGAGTCAGCCCACATTTTCTAGCACAGTTGAAGCCTGGGTGAAAGAGAGGATGGACCGAAAGGTGGATGCTGGCAAATTACGCGATCAGGAGGGAGTAGCGACGCTTATCAGCAACCAGCGAGTTGTGCAGCTGCTTGCAGCAGCACTCACCACCCTACTAGACGGCATAGCAGCAGGTGCTTTCCTCACGCCGCATCAGATGAACGCCTTCCGGTGTTTAGCGAATTCCCTAGCGGTCGTCATGCAAGCATGCACGGACATATGGGTGGAGGACAAGCAGCAGCGAGGACAAGCAGGAGCGGCAGAAAGTAGCACAGCAAGTGGCAGAGTCAGGTGCGGACAGACCTTTGGGATCTGTGCAGAGCAGCTGTTGCGCACCTTTGGTGATTCAAATGGTGTGCATCATGGCTAAGGAAGTTCACACTCGCATGAATGATACATCTTGACATGCCTGCTGCTGCAGCACGGTACAACGACACATTTTTTTGCTGCTGCTGTCATTGCTCCGTTTGCCTGCTGCAGGCTTCTACCCGGCCTATGCAGCTGCGTGTGCGACAGAAGCGACGATCCTGCAGCACGCGCAGCAGTGGTTTGACCAGCAGCCACCCGAGCAGCAGCGCAGCCTGCTCAACGGCGCAGCGCTGCTGTCAGTGCACCTGTCAATGTGGATGCTGTCGCTGTGGACGTTCACTGCCAGTAGTGCACCCAAAGGCACCTGCTTTTCAGCTATGTTTGCACTAGTAGCAGCGCCTTTTGCGGGGTTGACGGTGCAGCAGCTGCTGACGTGCTCTGTAGTAACGGCAAGCCTCAGCAGCAGCAGCAGCAGCAGCAGCAGGAGCAGCAGCAGGAGCAGCAGAACTGCCGGCGGCGGCGGCAGCAGCGGCAGCGATGTGCACCCGCTTTTAGAAGCAGCCACCAGCTCACTGTCACAAGTATATATGACCACCAACCACGTCAGCTGTGCAATCAACCAAGGCATTTGCTTACATGCCAGAGGCCAAGTAAGTGCAGCTGCCTTGCAGGACGCAACATCGGACGATGTGATGCGACTGCTGCTAGTGCAGCTGGCTACACTAAGGGAGCAGCTGTACTACCAGCAGCGACGCAAGCTGCGCAAAGCTGCTGCAGCCACACCCAGCAGCAGCAACAGCATGGAAGCAGCAGCAGCAGCAGTTGATCTACCAGAGCCCTACCACCAGCAGCTGTTTACAGCGCTAGGTGCGGCAGCAGTTGATGAAGTGCGGCGCAGCAGCGGGCACCTGACTGGACCGTTCATGCAGGACCGTGCGCGAGTTGTCAACCGCATTTTTACCTTCCTCAGAGCGGCATTATTGTATCAGCAGCAGCGGCAAGAGATTGAGCCACTGGCGCGGAGCAGCTGCAGGCACACACCAACAGAGCGTAAGCACCAGCACCAGCACCAGCAGCAGCAGCAGTAGGGGTGGCGCGCAGGTACCCGATCCAGTAGTTCCAGCTGCTCTCATGCGGCCGCTGCTGCTGACTTTGTTTGAGGCGTGTATGCTGGATACATCGCTGAATGTGATCAGCTGCAGCAGCGAGATGATGTGGGTGCTTCTAGCAAGCAGTACCTTGCTGCCTGGCAGCCAGCCACCTGGGTCTTCAGCAGCAGCTGCGGTAGCAGCAGCAGCACAGCTGCAGCAGCAGCTGGGGGGCGTAGCAGGGGTGCAGCAGGTGCTGCAGCTTATGACGCAGCAGGTTGGCCCGGTAGTGATAGAAGCACACAAGCACGGCAAGCTGTCAAGCTTCTTGAGGAAAGAGGCTCATAAAAGCGAGGAGGAGGTTGGGGCGCTAAAGGATTACTACAGAAGTGCGTCAATCCAAGGTTTTGGAGGCGCGCTAATCAGCCTGGCTTGCTCAGGTGAGGCGCGTTGTGTGTGATTTACCTAGCAGCTGTTCCCGATCAGGTTGGTTCAGCTACATGGTGCTTGTTGGCTTGTTGGTGCTTAGCTTCTTGAGCATGGATACCTGTGCAGGAAGTTGCCTGATTCCTTGTTAGCGGCTTGGAAGCGAGGGTACTTGAGAGTGTAATGATCCCAGGTCCGGGAGAGGCACCAATCACCCTAGCTTGCCCATGTGAGGCATGGGGCTCATATCTGGTGTTGTGCGCGCTGCTCTGCTCGCGCTGGTGTGAGTTCCTGCAAATGACGATCTGTGGCATAATGGATGTGCAGTGTTGTTGAGTGGGGCGCAGCAGAGCAATTGTTCGTCCTTTTCGGAGAGATGCAGAGGTAGGGATGAAAAGCACGTGCTTTAGGTGCACCTATTGTTACTATATCATGTCTCCAGCAGTGCCTGCACCCGCTGCTCTGATAAAATGCATTGCAAGCCGCCAAGTCCTGCACCGACCTGTATGTTAGCACTGCTACTGTCCAACACACCTGCTGTGCTGCTGCTGCTCCTTGTACAGTGGACGCTACTACGCTGGCAGACGCGATAGCTTCAGGTCAGCAGCCAGCAGCCTTCTGCACAGCTTTGAAGGTGCTAGAAGCCTCCTATAGGGACGCTTGCACACTAGGGCCTGATCAGTCCCTGCACCCGCTGAACCAGATCACACTGCGTACATTTGGCAGCAAGGTGATCGCTGCACTGCGGGTGGCTGCTCGTGGCATGAGTGACGGCAGCACATCAGCAGCAGCGGCAGCAGCAGCGGGATCCAGTCAGCCCCTTGTAGCCATGGTCTGCAGCGCAATGCAGCAGCAGCAGCAGCGGGGTAGTGCAACAGCAGAGGAGCCTACCGAGCAGCAGCAGCAGCAGGGTGGTGGTACAGCAGAGGAGCCTACTGAGCAGCAGCAGCAGCTGCCCAAGCGCCTGTACTCGCTGCTTGTTTCTTCACTGAAGGGCATACTGCTTAACATCAGTGACACAGCAGGATACATCCGGCTGATGCTGGCATCAGTTGAGGCTGCGAAGCTGGTGGTACACTTGTGCAAGGCCGCTGCCAGATCTGGCAGCAGCAGCAGCAGCAGCAAGGGCACGCTGTCAGTGCAGCAGCTCTGCCCTTGGATGGCCCTTGCAGCGCGCAGCGTCGCCGCTGCAATTGAGTCACACATGAGGCTTTCGAACGATAATAATGCAGCAGGCCTTGCGGAGATCATAAGCAGCAACAACGCAGACGCGGTGGACAAGGAAATAGCCACAAATCCCGACATCGTGCTTGAACAGCTGCCGCCGGCTGTTACGTGGCTAGTGGAGCAGCTACAGCAACACCAGCATGCGCTGGGAGTGCCTGCGGAGTTAGTTGCAGAGCTGCAGCAGCTGCTTAGCCATGTGCAGCAGGCGCTGCCTGCTGCTACGACGGGGCTGTGTGTGGGGTTGAATGAGCCGGCAGTGGGAGCTGGCACGGTCAACAGCGTGGGCTGCGCGGAGATGGGCAATGTGATGCACCGCATTGCGATGTCTGTGATGGCGCAGACGCCACACGCCTACGCCTGCAACAACCCAGGTATGTTTGATTCATTGATGTATATCACAGGGTTCTAGGGTTTGCTTTTGTGGCTTTGTGTTGGTGCTTCAGGGGATTGAGTACTTGCGTTGATCGGTGTGGCGCCAAAGGTGGACCTGCGCAGAATAGAATAGAATAGAATAGAATAGAATAGAATAGAATAGAACAGAATAGAACAGAATAGAACAGAATCTATATATATACAGTACCTCCAAGTATCTATATATAAGCAAACATCTTGGGGTCCTGTTTTTGGGGAAAAACAGGCGCGACTCGCGCCGGCAGGCCGCCAGCACGCCTTCATTGTAAACAGCTAAATTAGGGGCATCATCTGTGAGGGCCTGGGGCCAAGTGGTGGCCCCTGGTGGGAGAACGGGCAGCAGTAGACCCTTCGAAAGCGATTTTCTCTCAAACGGCGCAACAAAACCCCCTGTCCTCCCCTCCTAAAACGATTTGTCATCAAACAATCTATAAGCTCAGCGAGCATCGGCGCCATCTGGGGCCTCCTGTGGATGTCCACAAGTGTGAACGTGTGATGGGTGCTGCGAACAAAAGGGGACAGTTGGCACCGAGGAGGGATCTGACATGACCAGTGAGCTCTCAAATGTCGTTGGTGGGGCCCTGAAGCCAGTCGGTTGGCCCTGGCGGGCAGGACAGTAGCAGACCCTGCAGAAGCCTGTATCTCGCAAATGGCAAAACCCCCTGTCCTCCCCCTACAAAGTTTGGGTATCGAACAATCTATAAGCTCAGCAAGTGTCGTCGCCACCGGAGGCCTCCTGTGGATGTCCACAAGTGTGAGACGTGTGATGGGTGGTTGTTCCCAGGCATGCACCTGTTCGAGCCCAGGAACGCCACATGCGTTCTACGCAACGTGAACATCCCAATCTGCACCATGTAATGGACCTTACGCCCTCAAGCGCCCAACAACATGCAAACGATCGAGAGCATCAAAGACAGGCAGAGGACGCTGCGTGCTATCATAATCAGCTAAATTAGGGGCATCATCTGTGAAGGCCTCGGGGCAGGCGGAGCCCTGGTGGGAGAAAGGGCAGCAGTACACACTTCAGAAGCCTTGGCTCCAAGAAGCCAGTAGGGCCAAGAAGCCACTCTGATGTGCACCATGTCATGGACCTTACGCCCTCAAGCGCCCAACAACATACAAACGATCGAGAGCATCAAAAACCTTGCTCACATGTGTGCATGGCCGTGGCATCGCCACGGGTTGCCCGCTAGTATATATATAGAGGCATTAAACACACACTAAAGACCCAATGAGTGTAGTGACTGGTGTCACTGAGCATACTGCTCACACTCTTAACTGGAATCATGCATCTCGGTGCTGTACTACAACTGGGGGAGCGATGCCTGTTGCGTAATCTATCCTCAAGGGTGCTACGCTGAACTCCCTGCAACCTGGTTGTAGTTTGAGGAGTGATTCTGGTGACGACCCCTACTGTGCAGCTGTGAGCTGTAGCAGTTTTGGCCATATATGTTTATATAATACATATGCGTTACATCCTCTGGTGTTGACTGAGGGCAGTCAATCTACCTAAGGGGGGAGGTATGTAACGGCACAGTATAGAATATACTGTAGGGTCTCTGTGAGAGCCGTGCCGTGCTAGTCTTGGTCAGACGGTTATGACCTAGGCCCTGTTGGCCAAGGACTTGGCTGGTCCAAGTCCTTGGAGCGTCCGACTAAGGATGTCGGGGACGGATCAACGTTAATCAGTAACGAGCCGTCAAGGACTAGGAGTCCTTAGCCAGGAGAACTACATATGCCCTGCAATGTAGGAGGGGATGGGATTGAGTACTCGGTACTCTGTATCTGAGAGTGATCCCCACGGGCTTAACATACAAAACAATTATATTCTTCTCTTTACGCTTCCCTACGTTCCTCAGTCGTTACAGAAGAAGAGGGGTTACACGGTGTGCACAGGCAACTACGTTGCAACGAACACCCGAAAATCTGGAACGTCGCAGATGACTCAGCAAAACAGGCTGTCACTCAAGGAGACTCACCCCAGAAAGTCTCTCTGTGTGTGTAACTTGACATATGGCCTTGCAGGCAAAGCCGTCAGTCACAGCACACGCAGTGTTGATGCTAAACAAAGGCAACAAAGGACTAGTGTAAACAGTGTCAGTGACAGCAAGCTGCACTTTATGCAGTGTAGCGGGCGGGCTGAATCCACAGAACATCACCCACCAGCAGCAACACAGCCTGGCAGGCGGCGGTCTGAGGCGACAAACTAGGGAGAGAGAGCAGAGGACAAGCCAGCTGCTGCAAGGGCCGCACAACTACATTTTGCAGCAGCGACACGGCAACTCACAGCTCCTGCAAAGCAAGACGGCTAGCTCTGGCGTGTCAGAAGTTCACAGAGAAAGCACGTACACACAGTGAGAAGAAGGCCATCAGTCGTTACAGTGGTAAGGGAGGTATGTAACGTGACGGGGTCTATAGGCCGGAAACGAGGCATGGAGGCATCGCCTTTTGGGGTATCGTTACATTGGTAGCTGAGAGGGTCGGTTCCGTAGCTCAGTCGGTAGGGCACCGGACTCGGGTGCGGAAGGTCCTGGGCTCGAACCCCACCGTGCTCGTTTCGCGGATGAGGACATCACGCAACCTCGAGGGGGAGGTATGTAACGTGACGGGGTCTATAGGCCGGAAACGAGGCATGGAGGCATCGCCTTTTGGGGTATCGTTACATTGGTAGCTGAGCGGGTCGGTTCCGTATACTTGGAGGTACTGTTTTTGGTAGAAAGCAGGCGCGTTGGGCAGCGGCAGGCCGCCAGCACGCCTTCATTGTAAACAGCTAAATTAGGGGCATCATCTGTGAGGGCCTGGGGCCAATTGGTGGCCCCTGGTGGGAGAACGGGCAGCAGTAGACCCTTCGAAAGCGATTTTCTCGCAAACGGCGCAACAAAACCCCCTGTCCTCCCCCCCTAAAATGATTTGTCATCAAACAATCTATAAGCTCAGCGAGCGTCGGCGCCATCTGGGGCCTCCTGTGGATGTCCACAAGTGTGAACGTGTGATGGGTGCTGCGAACAAAAGGGGACAGTTGGCACCGAGGAGGGATCTGACATGACCAGTGAGCTCTCAAATGTCGTTGGTGGGGCCCTGAGGCCAGTCGGTTGGCCCTGGCGGGCAGGACAGTAGCAGACCCTGCAGAAGCCTGTATCTCGCAAACGGCAAAACCCCCTGTCCTCCCCCCTACAAAGGTTGGGTATCGAACAATCTATAAGCTCAGCAAGTGTCGTCGCTACCGGAGGCCTCCTGTGGATGTCCACAAGTGTGAGACGTGTGATGGGTGGTTGTTCCCAGGCATGCACCTGTCGAGCCCAGGAACGCCACATGCGTTCTACGCAACGTGAACATCCCAATCTGCACCATGTAATGGACCTTACGCCCTCAAGCGCCCAACAACATGCAAACGATCGAGAGCATCAAAGACAGGCAGAGGACGCTGCGTGCTATCATAATCAGCTAAATTAGGGGCATCATCTGTGAAGGCCTCGGGGCAGGCGGAGCCCTGGTGGGAGAAAGGGCAGCAGTACACACTTCAGAAGCCTGGCTCCAAGAAGCCAGTAGGGCCAAGAAGCCACTCTGATGTGCACCATGTCATGGACCTTACGCCCTCAAGCGCCCAACAACATACAAACGATCGAGAGCATCAAAAACCTTGCTCACATGTGTGCATGGCCGTGGCATCGCCACGGGTTGCTCGCTAGTAGAATAGAATAGAATAGAATAGAATAGAACAGAATAGAATAGAATAGAGCTACGCGGTACAAGTTTGGTGGCTTGTCGCGTATGTTTATGGGCCGAGGCAGTCGAAACGACTGTCAGTCACCTGACCTGCGCAGCGCCATGCTTGTGCACCGTTGAATGGTTGGTGCCTTGTGCACTGTGCGGAGATGGCTATCTGTACTATCTCAGAAGTGGCGATACTGGTGCTGGCGCAGGCACCGCATGCGGACACGTGCAATAATGCAGGTGCAAGGATTCAATACTCATTGAAATATTTCAATGAAATAACTGGTGTTTGATGGGCAGGCCTGGTTCACATGGCAACATGTACAACTTGTTCTTGCAGCGGCTGAACATAGTACAATGTTGTCAACCTGAGTGCTGTCATGACCCTTTGCTGCTGCTGCTGCTGAGTGTAGGCTGTTTTGCCATGCACGGCTTGGGGGAGCTGGAGCTGGTGACCGGCAAGAACAGCGTGTGCTCAGGCTGCAGGGTGGCTCGTCTGTGCAGCAAGGACTGCTTGAGGGCGCACTGGGACAGGCACAAGCCGGTGTGCAAGCGCATTGCAGCAAGCAGCAAGGCAGGGAGCAAGTAGTGTGCTACAGCTTGCATGCAACTGGATCAGCACAAGCTCACCGCCGCGTGCATGGACGTTGCAGCAAGCAGCAAGCAGCAAGGCAGGGAGCAAGTACAAGCTTGTAGCAGCCGCTGCAGTGCGGCAGAGTGTAACAGGCAGCAAGGGAACAACAATCCCAGTTCAGGCCAAAGCCATGTCAGGCGAAGCCTATGTGGCTAGGCAAACCCCAGTTCAGCCCCAGACAGGGCCGAAGGCCCTGGCATGCGGTTCCGATCCTGGCTCTGGGCTTACCCGCAAGGGTTCAGGTCTGGCGTCAGGAGCCCAGTCGAGGAGCGGTGCTGGGCTTAATACGGATTGGAGGAGCATGCCGACGGTTCTCCCTTGCGTTCACAGTGTACAGTAATGCTTGGCGCTACAATTTGGTAGCCTCCGACAGGTTCTCGATAAAAATCCCAGTCATCACTTTCAGCCATGCAGCCAGTTCCAGGTGCCGATCAGGCTCAGTCAGGTCAGTTTATGGCAGCAGACCAGCACGGTAATGCTATAGAGCATTATGGTGCAGACGGCGCTGCCACTGACGATGCTGCCCTTTCGCAGCATGAACAGGCAGGCACTCCGCAGCAGGCTCTCGAGCAGCAGCAGCCGCAGGACCATCAGTCAGTTGATGTATTAGACATTTTTACGCGTTTTCAGGCGCTGTCCCACGAGGACCGCGAGCTGTTCATGCAGACCCTGCTCCCTCAGGATCCTAGTCAGCAGCATCCAGGTCAGCAGCCTAGTCAGCGACCCACACCCATGCTGGTGGATGGCGACCTGCAGCCCTCAGTTGCAGCAGCCCCACGGCTACCTGAGAAGAACCTGCCTCCTCCAGACCCCAAGTATGATGGCACAGGTTACTGGGGCAGGTATGCGCAGACAGTGCAGCAGTGGCTGGGTGGCGTGCAACACACCTCCTGCACTGTGGGGTGTGCGCGCGCTGGTGTGCCTTTCTGGTGAGGCCAGCGACTACCTGCATCAGCAGCTGCAGGAGGACAACATGTCTTACCTGCAGGTGGTCAGCAACCCAGAGCTGCTGACGTGGCAGCAGCTGGATCAGTACATGACTAGCGGCAACTTTGGCAGCCCACCAACAGATGACAGCGTTAGGGATAAGTTGGCTAGCTTCAAGCAGCGCAAGGTGGCAGGTCAGTGGAATACTCCTCGCCATCTCAGCAAGATGCTGGCCATCATTCAGCAGGCGCCCACCAGGCCGGATGACAAGTCCTTGATCTGGTTTGTCAAGGGCTCATTGCACCCAGCGCTGCGGGAGAGGATGCAGCTGACACCAGACAACAAACCCTGGTCTAGCTTCCCAGCCTTTTGCACGGCGCTGCGTGAAGTGGGCGCAGCATTGGACAGGGAGCTTAATCATCATCATCAGCAGCAGCAGCAGGGGCAGCCTGCAGGCAAGCAGCAGCAGCAGCATGGCTATGCAGCTGCTGCTGGCAAGCAGGCTGGCAGTGGCGGTGGTCCCAGCAGCAGTAAGCCTGGCGCAGCTGCGCCGTACAACAGCAGTGCACCTGCTGTTGGTAGCGGCGGCAGCGGCGGCAAGCAGCAGCGTGGTAGCAGCAGTGCACCGTGCTATGCGCCTTATGGTGCCTCGCCGCGCCAGCAGGGCTTCTCGCCTCATGCTGGCAAGTCGTGCTTCAATGCAGCTATTAGTCCAGCAGAGGCCAAGCGTCGCAAGGATGCTAACCTCTGCTTCTTCTGCGGCAATGTGGACTGGAGGGCACCTGCCAAGGACCATAAGCCTTCCTGCCCCAAGCGGAAGCTCAGCAAGGACAAGGTTGACGTAAGTGGCTTGGAATTAGGAGCGGGAGCTGTATGTGAGAGCAGTAACAGCAGTGGCTTGCTCTTGCAGCCTAATCTGCTTTCCCCTTCTCCAGCGGTAAACCTTAGTCCTGCAGGTGGGGCAAGTTTGCTTGCACTCACACAGCAAGGCGTTTCTGACGCTGAGCTGATAGATGTTGCAATTGCGGATGCTGAAGCTCAGTATGCTGCAATGTTGCTCAGTCAACAGGACCAGCGTTGTGCAGCCCACACTGCGCAGCTCAGAGCTGAGGGTTGGTTCGACCCTCCCAGCTTACAGCCTGCTACTGTAATAGCAGCAACAGTTCAGGGTGTTTCCCCTGTAGCTGACCAGTCAGCAGCAGTTCACACTGCTGAAACCCAGCAACACGGTGACTCACTTTTCTCAGTAGTGCCCAGTGAACTGCAACTAATCCAGCAACTAACAGGAAGGGATTTTACCCTAGATGCAGCAGTATTTCCTGCTGACATCTCCAGTCCTGTTGCTTCTCAATGTTGCTCAGACAAGGAGCCATTCATCACCAAGGACCTTGCAGGTCAGCATATTTGGGTTTGTGTTTCTTTTGCTTATTTGAAAGATCATGTTGATCATTACATTGAACAAAAGCAGAAGGACCCCCAACATACCAGTGCGTGTTTTGTTGTGCCCAAGTGGCGTGTGTTACCGCACCCTGCTTTGAGTGGCATGCAAATCATCAAGGAGTACAGACAGGGCTACCACTTGTTTCAACGTGGTAAGAAGAGGGTTTCAGGTTTATCAGACCCAGTGTTGGTCTATTATGACCCCCCTTCTCATACCCTTCCAGACAGTTCATTGCAAAAGTTGGTCATGCAGTACAAGTGCCATGTGCACGGCTGTCAAGCTACAGCACTGCTTAACACAGGTGCACAAGGTTTCTGTTATGTAAACCGTACGTTTTTGCAAGTAAACAATATCAAGTACACTGACACAGCAGAACCTGGCGTACAATACGCTGATGGCTCATCCAAACCAGTACACGGGCGTGTAACCCTCAGTGTACACTTGCAAAAATACCATGCAAAACTGTCATGCTTGATAGTTGACCTGGATGAGCAGTTCACACTCATCCTAGGCCAGGCATGGCTACAGCAGCATGATGCTGTGTTGTACATGGCATCAGGCACAGCAACAGTCAGATATAAGGGCAAGGTAGTCACACTTTCAAACCTTGGCCCTTACAGGGTACCTCCTGTAGAGGATCCTGCAGTAGATGAGGATGTTCCTCCAGGCACAGAATTGCCTAGAATTGCCACAATCACACATAAGCAGGCAAAAAGGGCGATCAAAAAGGGTGGCTATGCACTTTTAGTGCTGGTAAAGGAAGCTGCTCCTGATCCACCACCCACAGCAAATCCTAGCAAGCTGCAACAGTTGCAAGATGAATTCAGTGATATTTTCAAAACAGAATTATCAGGCCCACCACCCCACAGGCCTCAGGTGGAGGTGGAAGCAATCAGATTAAAGGATGAAAACATAAAGTACAGGCCTATGCCTCGTTATTCTATGAAAGAGAAGGAATGTATTCGCAATGAAATACAGACCTTGCTTTCAAAAGATTTAATACAGCCCAGTAGTAGTCCCTTTGGGGCCCCAGTTTTATTTGTCAAGAAAAAGGACGGTGGTCTGCGAATGGTCATTGACTACCGCGCCACCAATGCAAAAACAATTCGCAATCAGTATCCTTTACCCAGAATAGATGACTTGCTTGACCAGCTCTCAGGCTCCAGTTATTGGAGTGCGCTGGATTTAACAAGCGGTTATCACCAGTTGAGGCTAGTCGATTCCGACGTGCCTCGCACCTCGTTTAAGACGCCTTACGGCTTATATGAGTTCAAAGTTCTCAGCTTTGGTGTACGTCGCACAGTCTTCCGTCGGAATTTTGGCAGTTTTTGCAAGAAGCACTTTTACGTGCTCGCAACCTACCACAATGTATTATTTACACGTTTAGATCGTTTTACGGTGATTTTCATATGTGACCGCTGGCATCCACTGCTGTGCATTCAGCGACTTGTTCGATGACTGTCCTGACCATGCTGCATAGGTAATGAGCTCATACAAAGCGTTGTGAAAATAATAAAACGAGTTGAATAACTTGCGGTAAGCCACTGCAGTGCTGCTCCGGGTGCGTTCACATCACGATTGCTGGCATGACTGCCATGACTTACAGGTATCATCAGAAGAGGTGTCGGTGCAGTTTTGGCGATCGCCATGGGGCCTACAAGTGGGTATCCATTCGTTTAAAAAGGATTTGGGATCTTTTACGAATGATGATGTGGCAGGCACTGGCTCGCTAGACTAGCTGTGCTGAGCAGGTGCCCCCCACCATGCCAAGGATGCACAAGTTGGGCACTGTAGGGAGCAAACGTGGCTCTGACTGACTGATTCAGTCTCGGGGAAGAACAGCACAAGGCTACGAGCCACGTGTTGAAGTGCAATGTTTACACTTAGTGGCGGCCCGCTGCCAATGCATGCCACAAAACTCACCACCCAATCCATGCTGCAAGCCACGGAACCTTCACGCCAGCCATCACCGTCAGAATCCTCATGCAATCACAGGTGCAACATCTGTGCCAGCTTGCTGCACAGCGCGACAGTGCAACTGCTGCACAGCCACTGCGCCGCCTGCTGCCGCTGCGTGCCACAAACTCACCACCCAATCCTTGCTGTAAGCCCAAAAAGCAACGCAGGGAAACGGGAATTGTCTGAGCTCCCGTGCCTAACATCTTGCCTAATCTATGACCACCTGTACAGGAACACACATCCCAAGGTACATCAGCCTCCTGCACCTCTGCAGCACAGCCTGCTGGTCATCGTGGCCTGCAAAGCCACTGTCACGCTCCCTGGGCACGCTGTTCCATAGTACAGTCGCCAGGTTCAAAACTGCCCAGCGACCACACGACCATTTATCTGTTGCCAGATCCTGCTGCGCTATTCGGTGATACACCACTGCCACCTGTTGGCCAGCAGGCAGCTGCCATGCATCAGCGTTGAACTTCAGCAGTGCTGACAGCTGCGCTGCCATCAGGCTGCAGGGCTGCTGGTACCATTCCACCGTGATGCCAGTCCAGTGGCCCCGCCACTGGAACTTCTCAGCCTGGCCCAGTGAATCATACACCGTCATGATTAGGTGTGTGTCTGACGGCTCAGCATGGTGCTGGCAAGTGGCAACAATCCAGTGCATGCCCACATCAATGAAGCCCACAGTGAGTTTCGTTGCTGCTGCTGCTGCTGCTGTAAGGTTGAAGGAACCGGAAGTTTCTGGAAGGCTCTAGAAGGTTCTGGATGTTTCCAGAAGGTTCCAGATGTTCCCGAAGTTCTAGAAGTCTCCGGAAGGATGTAGATGTTTCCGGAAGTAGTATGTTCTAGGATTGTCTAGAAGCTTCCTTGGTCCAGAATGTTCCAATTGTAGGCAGTTGAGGAGGCGTTGTAGGTTTTCGCCAAGGCTATAAATAGAGGGGGCCTCTCCTCACTCAACAAGAAGTATTCACTCAAGAAGTCTTTCCATCAGACCTCTCAAGTCCTCGTAGCCTCGTCTATTGTGTGAAGCCTTCCCTTGGTAACTAACTGAGCCTTCTATACAACTACGGCCTACGTCGAATCCCTATAGAAGACCTTAGTTGCCAAAGGACCCGCCGACAAGGCGTGACAAGTGGTAGCTGAGATTGTCTACGAACACCGAGGAGTCCTGGAGATTCTACAAGCTTCCGGCATTTGCCAGGCAAGTACAATCCGGAGAAGCCTGCACCCAAGGTGAAGTTTCTGGAGCCTCCCTCGCACCCAAGCGTCGCCAAGTTCCGGACAACCTTTGAGCTCAACGGCGTGGAGTTCGTCATGACGAAGTGATCACTTCTACTCCTATCCGGAACCTTCCTGCCAAGACCGACTATCATTGCCTTAAGCCTTTCACTAACATCAAGAAGCATCCAGCCAAGAAAATTCCCAAGTCTTCAACCTACTCTCCGCGCATCCGGAAGATTCTCAACAACATCCTCACCAAACCTCAGCCACGCCCGTGAAGCCCCAGTGCTTCAAGAAGGAGGTGCACAAGCCAATCCCTTTTGAAGACGTTTGTGCGCGCATTCAGGCAGCCCAGGCGGCAGAGCACCGCGCACACCAGGAGAAGCTCCGGAATCTTCTTCACACGGCAATTAAGGAGCACATCACTAAGGAGGCCAAGGCCAAGGGCGTCTCTGATTGTGAGTCCGCTTGCTAAGCAGCCATGGAGGGATCTGGAGTGTCGCCGGAGATGTTGGCCTTACAGCAGCAGGTGGCTCAGCTTCAGCACGCGCTTCAGCAGATGCTGCAGCAGCAGACCAGTGCTGTGCCTACAAGCAAGCTGAAGCTCCCCAAGCCACCAGAGACCAATGGCAGGCAGCCTACCCCTGTCAATTGGTGCCACAAGATGGAGACGTACCTTGCGGCCGAGGGCGCCAACCTCAGCAGCTCTTCCATTGTGACGGTGGCAGCGGCCTACCTCAAGGACTCAGCCCTCAACTGGTACCGCCAGCATGAGCAGGCTGTGGCGGTGGGCAAGGCTCAGCCCTACGCTTCTTGGGATGAGTTCAAGAAGGCCTTTATCGCCCGTTTCACCCCTGTTGACCCAGAGGTGGACGCGCGGGAGAGGCTTGACCGGCTCACCCAAACGCGTAGCGTGTTCGCCTATGCCCAGGAGTTCAACACCTACATGCTGGAGCTGCCGCACATGGACGAGAACGACCGCATTCATCGCTTCATCCGCGGTCTGAAGCCGGAGGTGCGCATTCACGTCAAGCTGCAGCAGCCAACCACACTGCATGACGCCGTGGAGCTTGCCATTAAGGCAGACTCGATGGTGTGGGAGCGTGGTCGAAACGGCAACAGCCGCTTCGTCAACATGGGCAGCAACAACCGTGGAGCGGTTGCAAGGGGCGGACCGGCACCCATGGAGCTCGGAGCAATGGAGCCGCAGAAGCCCAGGAACCAGCCGCTCAAGTGCTTCTACTGTGGCAAGCCAGGGCACAAGCGGCGGGATTGCAAGAAGCTGCAAGCGTACAAGCAGCGTGATGGGGACACCTCTGCACGGTCAAACTGAAGGGCGCGTGCAGTAGTGTGGGTCGTACTGTGCGCATTGAGCAGGCTCAGCCCCGTGCGCCTGTGAGAGACTCACGCCAGGTAGAAGGCTCACAAAGGCCTAGTGAGCCTGGAGCATCCAGTGCAGCCCAGGGAAAAGCGGGTACCCGTCGTTGTGGACGACTGCGGAACTGTACCTACTGGCTGTTCAACCGCCTGGAGAAGGTCAAGTATGCCGATGCTTACGGGCCATTCTCAGTGGACGCCTGCGCACGTGAGGAGACTGCCCAGGCTGACAAGTTCTACAAGGGCTTCACTGACTTCCGCAAGGCTAATGTCAGCGGCGAGTCAGTATGGCTGAATGTGCCTTTCCGGCATGCTGGCCAATATCTGAGGCACTACCTGGATTGTAAGAAGACCGCACCGGAGACGACATGCGGCGTGTTTATCCTGCCCAAGTGGGACAGGAAGCCGTGGTGGAAGCTGACGCAGGGGATGAGGGTAATTCACGAGTACCCTGCGGGAACGGAGGGCTTGTTCTCTATCCCATCCGGGGACAGGTGGGTGGAGCAAGCTTCTCAATGGCCGGTGATCATCCTGTGGGATCCGCCCGTGAACACAGGAGTGAAGCCAAGGCCATGGGAGGAGGAGTTGCCGGCGAAGCAGGAGCAGGAGACACTCACTGCACCCGAGGCCGAAGACTCGTGCACCGCCATGGAGCTAGGTGGTCTTGAGCCTGCTAGCCATGAGCTCATTCGTCTGAAGGCCAAGTGCCGCGGCGAGGTGCTTGATGTGCTAGTAGACTCAGGTGCGAGTGAGGACTACATCGATCCGAGGGTGGTGATGAAGTTCCGATTGCCGACTCTCAAGCTCCATCGACGTCAAGTGAGGCTCGCCAACGGTTCACTGCAAGATGCGGGGACGGTCGTGCCTGACCTACGTTTCCGTATTGGACAATTCATGGACCGGAGGCCTTTTATCGTCACTCAGCTGGCACCATACGACATCATCCTTGGCAAGCCTTGGTTGACTGCTCACAACCCTGCCATCGACTGGGTGTCTAACACCATCACCATTGAAAAGAGGGACGTCACATACACCTTGCAGCAACCCTCTAACATCGAGAGGACAACTCCCGGTGTCAGTTTGTTATCTGCACTTCAACTCAAGCGGGAGTTACGCAAGGGCGCTTACCTTGCCATCCTCAAGGAGGTTGAGGAGGACCCAACTATCCGTGCGATAGATGACCTCTCTCTCCCTTCGGGGGATCCCGAGTGGATTGAACGGATGAAGGGGGTACTTCACAAGTACTCAGGCATCTTTGGCAAACTGCCAAAAGGTGTACCTCCATCCCGAGGTGTGGAACATGAGATTGAGCTGGAGCCTGGTGCCAAGCCCCCTTACCTACGTATTTGTCACATGAGCCCTTTGGAGCTGGCGGAGGTCAAGCGACAACTAACGGACCTGATTGACATGGGGTTCATCCAACCTTCCAAGTCGCCGTATGGAGCACCCATTCTTTTTGTTCCTAAGAAGAGTGGTAAGCTTCGTATGTGCATTGACTATCGGGCGCTGAACAAGATAACGGTGAAAAACCGCTATCCTTTGCCTCGCATTGACGAGCTGATGGATCAGCTTCATGGGGCGACGATATTCAGCAAGCTTGATCTTCAAAGTGGCTATTGGCAGATCCGCATTGCTGAGCAAGATGTGCCAAAACCGCGTTCCGGACGCGTTATGGTCACTTTGAGTGGAAGGTTATGCCTTTTGGGTTGACCAACGCACCCGCAACTTTTCAGCATTTGATGAATAAGATTTTGCAGCCATATCTTGATAAGTTCGTGGTGGTGTACTTGGATGACATCTTGATCTTTTCCAAGACACCTGAGGAGCATTTGGAGCACGTGGCTAAGGTACTCGCGGTTTTGAGGGAGAATCAGCTTTATGTGGGGCTTGACAAATGTGCATTTGGGCTCAGCGAAATCGACATCTTGGGACATGTCGTCAGTGCCGACGGCATTAAGCCAGATCCCAAGAAGGTGGCAGCGGTTACGGAGTGGCCGACACCTGGCACTGTGCGTGAAGTGCGAGGTTTTCTCAGTTTGACTGGTTACTACCGGCGCTTCATTCAGCACTATGCTCAAAAGGCGTACCCGTTGACGGAGCTCACCAAGGAGAGCATCAAGTGGCACTGGCGGGATGATGTAGAAGGTCGGGCCTTCGACGAGCTCAAGAAGGCATTGGTGTCCGCACCTGTACTGGTGACGCCTGATCCGAGCTTGCCTTATGAGGTCTACACCGACGCCTCCAAGTTTGCGCTTGGAGCGGTACTACTTCAAAATCAGGGTAAGGGCTTGCAACCCGTGGCTTATCTGTCACGGAAGCTCTCGCCAACAGAGCGCAACTACCCCACTGGAGATCGGGAGATGCTTGCAATCTACTACGCTCTACAGCAGTGGCGTTGCTATCTGGAAGGAGTTCCCTTCAAGGTCAACTCTGATCACCTGAACCATACTTGGTTCAACAAGAAGCAGGATCTTTCTCGACGACAGGCCAAGTGGAGTCAGTCGATCGAGTCGTACTACAGTGGTACGGAGATTGCTTACAAGGAGGGAGCTAAGAATTTGTCAGATCCTCTGTCACGGCGCCCGGATCTCGCCTCAATTGAGCTTGCTACGGCATCTGTGCCTAGCAACTTGAAAGAGGATATTCAGGCTGGATATGAGAAGGATCACTACTATGACGACGTGATGCCAGGTCTGTGGATGCATGATGGGTTGTGGTACTTCCAGGATCGCGTGGCTATCCCAGCAATTCCCGAGCTCAGGAAGCGCATTATTGCCGAGTGCCATGACTGTCCAAGTGCAGGACATCTTGGCCACACCAAGACCCTGCAACGTGTGGCCAGGAGATTTTGGTGGCCGCACATGAGCCGTTCTGTCTATTCTTATGTTGTGGCATGTCCTTCATGTCAGCGCAATAAGCCTGTGATGCAGCGACCTCTTGTTCTTCTGCAGCCTTTACCTGTGCCTACGGCAAAATGGGAGCAGATTACCATGGATTTGATCACAGATCTGCCTGTTACCAAGGAGGGGCATGATGCGGTGGTGACCTTTGTGGATCGCCTGACAAAGATGGTCCACTTTGCACCCCCCACTAAGACTGCAGGAGCGGAGGCGATCGCCAACGTATTTGTGCGTACATGGTATAAGCACCATGGTTTGCCTCGTGTCATTATCTCTGACAGGGATCGGCGGTTTCTGAGCCACTTTTGGCAGGCATTGTTCAAAGCTCTTGGCACTGAGGTGCGGTTTTCTACAGCTTTTCACCCGCAAACTGATGGCCAGAGTGAGCGTGCGAACCGCACCTTGGAAGAGGTGGTACGCCACTTTGTTTCACCTCGCCAGGATGATTGGGACGATTACCTAGATTTGGCGGAGTTTGCTATCAATGATTCAGTCAGTCCTTCTACGGGCTACACGCCTTTCTATTTGGCGTATGGTCAGAATGTGTCCTCACCTATTGATTTGGCAGATGTGATCGTGCCAGCAGCACAGATGCGTGCTCAGGAAATGACGGACGCAATTGAGCATGCCAAGGCCAAGCTTCGGGAGTCCCATGAGCGCCAAGCGCGCGCAGCCAACAAGGAGCGACAACACTACCTGTTCCAAGTCGGAGACAAGGTGAAGCTGTCCACAATCAACCTCAATTTACCATCCACGATGAGCAAGAAGCTCGCATGTCGCTTCATTGGCCCCTTCACGGTGGAGAAGGTCATCAATCCGGTGGCCTACAAGCTGAAGCTTCCTGCTTCTCTCAAGATTCACCCTGTATTCCACATCAGCTTACTCCGGCCATGGAAGGAAGATGCGCAGTTCCCTGACCACAAAGGACCCTCTGCACCCGTGCTCGTGTACCCTGATGACGACCAGTGGCTGGTAGACAAGCTCCTTGACAAGCGGCGTGAGCGAGTCGGCCGGCGCTGGATTATCAAGTACTCGGTCCGTTGGCTCAATTGTGGCCCAGAGGATGATTCATGGGAGCCAGCAAGCAACATTGAGCAGAGCTTGATAGATGAGTATGAAG